>PVKP010032493.1:0-25836 GCA_004027715.1 Plecturocebus donacophilus | reverse complement strand
GAAGCACATATAACAGCAGCTCATACTTATTAACCACTTACATTGTAAGAGCTTTCCATTTAATTCTCACGTAACTTTATGAAGTACTAGTATTATCTCAATTTTGAGATGCAAAAACGGAGACTCATAGAGGTCAAATACTCAAAATCCACAGCATTTACAATGGCATAGAGGCCTGCGCCTATAATCCCATATACTCAGGAGGCTGAGGCGGGAGGACTGCTTGACTACAGCCTGCAGTAAGCTATGATCCCACCACTGCACTCTAGCCTGGGCGACAGAACCAGACCTCAACTCTAAAAAAAAAAAAAAAATTAAAAAAAGAAATAAGAAAAGAAAGAAAAATAATTAAATGGCATAGCACCTGTTCCAGAGCCTGCACTTCTGAGGAGGTCCAGAACGGGGCAGGCTTTATTCCAAGGAGGTAATTATTGCCTGAGCCGTTAAAAATGCGCAAGAGTTGTAAGGCAGAAAATTGGGGTGGGAGTTCGATACCTGGGACAAGTGAAATTCCAGGCAAGAGGAACCGCCTGCTTCGTTGAAGAACTGGTGCTGTCAACATGGATGTCAACATGGTGAGCTGGGGCCCGGAATGTTGGAAAGCAGGCTGAATGACCTAGAACTGCTTTTTCAAGGGCGAGCACTGTCTCATTCAAAGCCCTGGGCTCCCAAAGGGCTGGGCGCCAGGCGGGAACGGACTCGAACGGAGCTCGTACAAGAAGCCACAGCCCTGGCCGCGTCCCCCCTGCCGTAGCTTCGGCCCTGGTCCCTGGTCTCTGGAGGACACAAATTGCCCCCACACTCTGCGAAAACTCATTAAAATGTAACCCAGAAATCACCCTGAAATTGCACGGCACTTTCCAGTCCCCTTTGATGTCCCAATGCAAAGCCACCTGTCGCCGGTGGGCATGCAACCAAGCTCTGCGGTTACCAAGGCTCAGCACAAGGGTCGAAAATGTAGGAAGGGTACCCAGGAATTGCCGTCCGCAGGGTTTGGCTGGGCGCTCGGCTCCGTCACACCAAAAGCCGAAGCTGACGCCATGTTTCCAGGGCCGGCTCCGCGACACACGCCCCAACTACCCAAGAGGCTGTGGGGCCCCTGACCTAATTAGAACCTGGAGAGGAGATAGGCGTGGCCCGCGCTGACAGCCTGTGACCAATCAGCCTTCCTCGGCCTCTCGGACCGGGGCGGTGGCAGCCAATGAGCGCCTTCTCCTTGGCCACCTCGCCCGCGCGGAGTTGCGGTAACTTAACAACCTCTGGGGAACACGATCTATTCTGGGACACCAGTGCGGCTGCTCAGGGGAGATGAGGACCTTGAGGCTTAGGATCCCCTTCTAGCCGAGTGGCACGCTTGAGATGCTGCGCCCCATTGGCGCAGGATGGGTTGGGAGCGAAGCAAGGCTTGACGCAGACCTGAGCAGAGGACTCTGCCGATCACATCCAGCCTCCACAGCTCCCAGCCTTGACCACGGATCCGAAGCCTAGTTCTTTCGCAGTGATAGCCCCCACTTTTAGCGCATTGTGTAAGTGTTGAATCCTCTTCCCTCCACTGAACAGCAGTGTCCTTTGAGCTGCCTTACCTCCCCTTTCCAGGTACTCCCATGAGCCCTACCCCTTTCTGGATTTACTAGACTTTCTTTGAGTTCCCTTAATAATCTGTGCGTTTTTCTATCACTGTACTCCCTTATTGTTTTACAGTGTATGTACTTTTCTATCTTCTCCACTCGTCTGTGATTTATTTTGTCATTCTTCGCACAGTATCTGGCCAGAGGAGATGCTGTAGTGCTATTTCCTCAATGAACTCTTAGGCAGAATCCTGATGTATTAACCAAATAAAAACAAAGCTGTTCCGATAGGAATGGAGGGGAAATGTCCGGAGCCCTGAACCCTCAGGGAAGCCCCTGAGGCACCTATCATTGGTTCGTGGCCTCCTCTGAAATACTCTTTAACATATAGAAATATGGTTTATCTAGTAGATGAGAAAGATATTTAGAGCCTCTGGGAGCGCTTGGTTTCGGTCAGCCTTGAAGATCCAGCTGCATTCTTACTCCTGGGTTCTGTGAAATAACCTTACACCCATATAACAAATGCCTTTTGTTGTCGTTTGGCTTAAAGCTGTCAGAAATGGACTGGTTTCTTGCAACCGAAGATTCTTAGCTGAAGAGTCTTAACTAGGACAACTATGCTTCAGTGTGGATACAAGGATTAAATAACGAAGTATTTCAAGCACTTCAATTAGCACCTCCAGAAATGTTTCTCCCCTCTTCTGTTAACAGTATCTATGTGCCTAGAGCATCAGACTTACCTGTTTTTTGTACATGTTCAAAATAACAAGCCCATTTTGTGGTCAGTTTTCTTTTTTGCAAGTTTTTTCTCGTTCCAGCTTCATCTTTCAGGTGTTATGATTTACGGTTTTTTTGTTTTGTTTTGTTTTGCTATGTTTTGAAGTTTTGTTTGTTCCTGAAAGGATTGAATAAGCATACTCCTTAGTTCATGGCACACTATCATCGGACCCTGACAGAAAGGCCCTCTTGTTTCGTTTATTTATTATTTGTTTATCACTTTCAAATCCCATTTTCTCCCTACAATAGGCAATTTTCTAATTTGCTTAATGTGCATATTTCCATTTACATGTTTTCTAAACACAGTTATTTTGTGGGCCTAGATTTTTAAGTGTACTCCAAAGCTACAGAGATATTTGTCCCATTACATACATATTTTTTAACCTAAGCACTGTTTTTTTAGCTCCATCCACATTGACAGATGTTAATATTTAATCTATTACTTCACATTGATGCCTAATAGTCCGAGGTATGCATCTGTCCACTCTTCCACTGATGAGCTCCCATGCTGCTTCCAACTCTATACTACTACAAATAACCCTGAATTGAACCTCCTTGTATGGGTCCCCTTGTGAACTTGTAAGAATTTGTTTTATGTTACTTAGGGGAGGAATTGCTGCTGGGCTGCTGGATATGAATCTGTTTAATGTGTCCAAGTAATGCCATATCACTTTCCAAGAGTGGTCAAACCAATCTTGCAACAGTGCAAGATTCTGTATTTCCACATCTGACAACACTTGCAGTTTTTTTTTTTTTTTTGAGACAGAGTCTCAGTCTGTTGTCTAGGTGGGGTGCAGTGGCATAGTTATGGCTCACTGCAGCCTCCTGGGCTCAAGCAATCCTCCTGCTTCAGCCTCCTGAGTAGCTGGGACTATAGGTGCATGCCACCATGCCCAGCTAATTTTTAAATTTTTTGTAGAGGTGGGATCTCACTATGTTGCTCAGGCTGGTCTCAAACTCCTGGGGTCAAGCAGTTCTCCCACTTTGGCCTCCTGGGATTACAGGCATGAGCCACTGCACCCAGTCAACACTTGCAATTTTCTAGATTTCTATTCACTGATTTGCTAGGAATAAAGTGATATCTCATTATTGGTTTAATTTGCATTTGAATACTAATGTTTTGATCAAATTTCCATTTACTTATTAGCTTTCTCCTCTGCAATTAATTGCCTATCCGTATTCTTTGCTCTTTTTTTTTTTGAGGCAGAGTCTTGCTCTTGTTGCCCAGGCTGGAGTGCAACGGCACCATCTTGGCTCACTGCAACCTCCACCTCCCAGGTTCCAGCAATTCTCCTGCCTCAGCCTTCCGGGTAACTGAGATAATAGGCACCCACCACCATGCCTGGCTAATTTTGTATTTTTAGTAGAGACGGGGTTTCTCCATGTTGGTCAGGTTGGTCTTGAACTCCCAGCCTCAGGTGATCCGCCCACCTCGGCCTCCCAAAGTGCTGGGATTACAGGAGTGAGCCATCGTGCCCAGCCTCCTTTTATATATATATATATATATATATATATATATATAGAGAGAGAGAGAGAGAGAGAGAGAGAGAGAGAGAGAGAGAGAGAGTTGTTTTTTCCTATTCATTTGCAGGAGTTTCTCATATATTTAGGGTGATATTACACCCTTGTCAGTTTTAGACAAAGCAAATATTTTCTCCATTCTGCCATCTGCCTGTTAACTTTGTTAATAATCCCCTTTATGGAACAGAAATCCTTAATTTTTTAATAATGAAACTCCCAGTTTTTGCTTTATGGCTTGCGCTTTTAAAAAGTTGAAATATGGGTACCACTTTCTTAGTTGCGCTTATTCTCTGCCAGCTATCTCTAAATCTGAATTCACTGGCAAGGTCTCTCTAGGCATTCCACTCACTTCTCTTCCATGAACTCACAAGTAATTGTTCTGACTGAATTTAATCTTCTTTGAACGTTTTCCCCCATACAATCTCAAGCCATGAAAATCATAGCCTTGATTTGAAGTCAAGTTTTTCATAACCCTAGGCACATATTTCACCTTATGTTCTTGGCTACCAGAAACTCAGTGATACGATTACTTTCCCTCAAAGATTTTTCTTCACTTCCATTTCACTAATCAGTTCCATCTTTGTGGGTCAGAATTAGAGATCCAGAATAGCAATCTGTACTGTGTCACCTCTTCCTTCTGAGGAAAGAAATTTACATTAAACAACATATCCTCGGATTCTGGAACTTGGTTTTGTGCCGGTTTCATTATTTGCTCCTGGTATCATAATCCAGTGTATGTATCTGTTTTGTTAGCCTTTGGCACATTTTAAAAATGACATGATTTCTTTCCTCTTCTTTATCTTTACCTAAACAATTCCTTTCTTGTTTCCATGCTCAGGAATGTAAAAGGCTCACACAAGGGCTACTCTGACTTTCCTTCTATCATTTTCTTTGATTTTATTTCATTCCTTACACTTATTTTCTTTTGTCTCTTTCTTTCCTTCATCCCTTATCAGCCCCTTTTCTTCCCTCTTTCCTTCCTGAATTTTACAAATGCCAGGGGCAAGGGCTAACTTTCTGTAGATTACAGCAAAGAAGCTGCTTCTAACCCAGAAGCAGGTTTCCCATAAACCTATAGTGTGTGACCCATAACCAGCAACCCTTTTCCAGCTGCACATCAGAACTTAGTTCAGTTTCTATGGAACAAGGTACTGTACCTTTTTTCACTGCCAGGTTCCAGGTGTGAATCCCATCCTACCATGTTTATGAGATTTTATTTTTCTCATTGTATAAAATCTAACATTCTATTTTTATATTACCTGTATTTTTTGCATTGGTGTGGGGGCCATGCGTAGGTTTTTTGTTTTGTCTTGCCAACTCCATTCTACTTACTTTTTCCAGAAAATTACTAGAAGGCTGCCTCTGCTACTGCTTTTCTTCCAGCATCATACGTGATGTCCTCTATAGCGTAAAATGTTATGGCTTTTCTGAGCATTTTTTTAACTTCCATTTTTTTTAAAAAAAAATTATTTTTACAAGCCCGCAACTCAACATCACACATTTTTTAAATTTTCTTCTCCATTTACCTTGTCCCACCTGCATACACACCTGCCCCTCCCCAACACACGCCATTCCCATGAAAATTGAAGTGCTTTCAATTTAGTGGACAGTGCTCATAGAGAACAGATTTTCCCTTTGATCTTCCGAGAAACACTCTGTCCCGATTCAAGAACACTCCATCCCAATTCAATTATTCCCTCATAATTAGACTGTGAGCTCCTTAAAGGCAGGGACCATGACTTCCTGGAGTCTGCTGCAGTGCCTACAGCCTTCGATGACACATAGCAGGCAGCTGGTAAACACTTGCTAACAGTCACTCAGTCTTGGTTCTCTTTCTGGATGTATTTTTCCATCATGCAGCTAAGAATTATTCACCTGCTATAAAAAACATTTTGACTTTTTATTCTCAAAGCTGGATTCAAATTACGATAAGCTTTCCTTAGCATATTGTAACCATTTACAGCAGATTAAGGTGAAGTACCATTTAATGATAAAAAAATTGTTCTATAGTACAGGTGAACAGGCTTCTGTTCCTAACAGTCATTACCTGTGTAACCTTGGGCATGTCACCCATTTCTTTAGTTATGTACAATGACATAATTAATATTTGCTCACCAGCAATTATCTTAGAAGGAGGCTGTACTTTTTAATGAAGTACTTAGGGTAAAAATAAGATAAATTTCCCCTACTCAGGGGGGCTACATGTGAAATAAACTGTTTTTCTCAAACTATGAGAATGTGCTTATAATGCTGAGCAAGCAAGCAGGAGCAGAAAGAAAGGAAGGAAGGATTGGGTGGAAGAGCCTGCAAAAGGCATAAACTTCTTCATGGGACTTTCCCCGGGATCCCTTCCCCACCTACACCCATTTTCCTATGTAATCTGGAGTGAAATGTTTTAAATGAAAGCAGGATTATATAATAGTTCTTCTTGAAACTGGAGAAATTACTGATTTATGAGTCCTAGAGTTGATAAGGAATCAATCTGAGGCAGCCTGCATGGACTCAGGGGTGTGGATGCGAGGGACTGCGGTTGGGCTGATTCCCTCTTTTTAGAATCCAGGATCTAGTATAAAGATGGGACCCTTAATTTCTGGAAACCTGTTTTGTCTTCCAGCTGTGTCTGCTATTTAAACCATAAAAACTGCATGCTTTAAAGAGCTAAAGTTTCTTTCACCAACCAGGTGCGGTGGCTCACTCATGTAATCCAAGCACTTTGGAGGCCAAGGTGGGCAGATCACCTGAGGTTGGAAGTTCAAGACCAGCCTGACCAATGTAGTAAAACACCATCTTTTAAAAAAATAAATTTTTTTTTTAAGTTTCTTTCGCCAATAACATTTTCTAAGAATTTTTTTTTTTTTTTTTTTTTTTTTTTTTTTAAGACTGAGTCTTGTTCTGTCACCCAGGCTGGAATGCAGTGGTGTGATATTGGCTCACTGCAACCTCCATCTCCCAGGTTCAAGCGATTTTCCTGCCTCAGCCTCCCAAGAAGCTGGGACTATAGGCGTGTGCCACCACACCCAGCTAATTTTTGCATTTTATAGACAGGGTTTCAACATGTTGGATGGTCTTGATCTCTTGACCTTGTGATCCACCTGCCTCGGCCTCCCAAAGTGCCGGGATTACAGGTGTGAGCCACCACACCCAGCCAACATTTTCTAACATTCTAAGAGATGATAACGTGTTTTTTTAATTCTTGGCTCTAAAATCTTGTAATTGTTTAGATTTTATATACTTAAGATTCAATTCCACACATTTTCTGCCAATTATAAGAAAAGCCCACCCATTTTTAGACTGTATTCTAGCCTGGGCCATAAAACAAGAATCCCATTCTCTCTCCCTCTTTGTCTTCCTCTTTCTTTCTCTCTTTCATTCTTTTTTTTTTCTTTCTTTCTTTTGCTGTTTCTTTCTCTCTCCTTTTCTAAAATCTCTTCCTCTTTCTTTCTCTCTTTCATTCTTCTTTTTCTTCCTTTTGCTGTTTCTTTCTTTCTCCTTTTCTCTCTTTTTCTAAAATCTCTTCCTCTTTCTTTCTCTCTTTTATTCTTTTTATTCTAAAAAAAAAAAAAAAAAGAAAAGCCCCTCACTACTAATTCCAGACAGACGTCCCCCCACCCCACACTGTAACATCTCTGAAATGGAATGTGTCTTATAATTGATGGCAGCTTTCAATTGCTGTTGGCCAAACAGCAGTCACAACATAGTTGTCATTGCCTACACATGCCTGATCCTAGTTGTTATTCTAAGTGACATGACCGCAAATCTATGATCCCTTGATGTTTCAGTTAATCAGCCATTTAATGACCATTTGAAGGAATATTCGTCCTAGTTGTTGTCTGAACATCTTCCCTGAACATGTTCTAGCAAGATCAAAAAATGTGCCAGCATTAAAACTTGCATACTAGGTATTGTAGCCTGAAAGAAATTCCCATAGACAATAGTAGAGGACTTTTTTTTTTTCTTTATAAGAAATGCTGCTTCATTAATATTCAGAATGGCCCAGAAAATAGAAATGCATGGGAAAATACAGACATCAACAATTCTGAGTCAAAAATGATTCAGTAGTGTCAGACTCAATGTGAAAAACTTAAATAATACCATAATGACTCAGTTATTTCAGTGCATAGTAGTGATTTTTTTAAGTTCTATTTCTAAACAACTCTAAAAGAGTTATTTAAGTAAGAATGAAACTTTAAAGTATAAGTGATAAGAAAGCATAATGTTAATTTGACAATATTTTTTCCTTCTTAAATGTATGTAAAATAGGATGCCATACAATCAATGGTGCCTTAAAGTCAGTAAAATAGATACTTCAGAGACTTTAAAAATGAGAAAGCAGTTCCAGTTCTCAAGAGAACCAATAATTTGGAAGGGAGAACATAAAAGCACATGAATAATAATAGAAGTAAGGCAAGATATAGTTACCATCCACCAAATAGGTACAAAGAAAAAGATTTGGACATTTTAAGGAGGAAGAGATCACATCAGGAAAGGCTCCATGAGGGAGGTAGCGTTAGAGAAGGGCTTTGGAGAACCAGTAGGACTCTAACTTGCAGAGACATGATGGAGCAGAAAAATAAAGAGAATGACCAGAGAACCAGAAGCAGGAAAATGAGGGATATTTCTGGGAAATCGTGAGTTGCACACTTTGACTACTTACTCTTTCTGACTTTACAGACTTCCTTAAGAATTTGTTAAAAATTATAAACCCTATTTCTTGAAATAAAAGAACAAATTCATAGTAAAAAAGATTCACATGCTATTTCTGGAGATTTCCCATTCACAGGCAGAATGAGGGAAGAGAAAATGGGCAAACAGAGGTTGGGGACGCCTATGAGAGGCTGGTGCAGGTGACCCAGGCTGCAGAAGTCCTTTTTCTGGAAGAGATTTGTATCTGACTGCACTTGGGAAGAATGACTGAGAGATAAGGAATTGAGGCCAGAAGGTACTCATTTAGACGGCTCACTCAGGGATTAAGGAACCAGGGATATGGATACCCTTGGGAATCATTTCCAGCTTTGACTTGGATGATTTGGGGTCTTGACCTGGTGGGATGGTGTCTAGATGTAGTTGGGAAATGAAATACATAGGTCAAAAAAATATTCCGGGGTCTAATTAGGGAGGACCTTGGCTCCCCATGCCCACTGGGTTTTAAACCTTACTTAGGAAGTACTAGGGACACACAGATTTCTGAGAAGAATGAATGTTCAGAACTCTGGTTTAGGAAGATTAACCTTCGGATGAAAGGTATATGAGCAAGGCCAGGGGAGACCAGTTAGGCGTTTATTGCAGTTGTTTTGTTGTTTTTACATTCTTCAAATAATTCTATTTACTTACTTTCCCTTCTCTCCTGGCCACCTACCATTTGGCAGAGAACCAGGCCTTTAGCAGGCATTTATTTGATGGTGCTTGCTCAAGTGAAAACCATAAATTCCCTTTGAGGCTCCCCTTGTAATGTCCCTATTCCCCCCACAGATGGCACCATTACAGCATTATTTACAGAGCAGGGTTCCTTCTATAAGTACAGTGCTTCCAAGCAGAAAGAGAATTCACTTTCTGGAGACAGTCTAAATGTGAGGGGAAAATGGTAGCTGGAACATGTCCTTTTTTCCTGTCTTTTATTCAAAAACATTTCTTACTGTAGCAAGGTATCCCGGCTGAAGTTCTTCTTCAAAGCATATAAATGAGGAAGATACTTCTGAAAACCTGCCTTTTCAAAAATGCAAGCAATTTTATGTCTTGCAAGAAGTATACACCTAAATATATTTGGGAAAGGACTATTCCTTAGTTCTGGGAAAACTTCTAGGTGAGCTATTTGATCATACATATCAAGCAGAGACTATCATTTATGGTGATCCTGAGGTCATGTAAAACTGCGTGTTCATGTTGGAGGCCAGTTTACATCTCTTAGGGAAATAACATTTTCTCTAAGAGCAGATTTTAGCCATACCAGGATAAAACTGTACCTTATTTCTATGAAGCTATATGTGTTTTCATCTTGAGAATAGGAGCTAAACCCTGAGAGAGCCCCTTAAACCAGTGTAAGATGGGAGTGCCAGAAACTGAAAGTTGTGATGAGTTACCGAAGCACAGCACATGTTGGCCCCAGACATAAAACGGTATGAAGTCCTGGCAGGGGCCATTTCCTCACCTCCACAACATCGGCAGTGCTCCAGCAAACTTCAAATACTAGCAGACTTGGAAGAATTGGGAGACAGGATTTTTAGCACATCATGGGTGTCAACAGAATTTGAATGTGTTGAATCAATGGTGAGTAATCAGATTTATGTGAAAATTTTAATTCAGTGTGGAAAACTCTGGAGGAAAGGGTGACAAGAATACCAGGTTCAGGAAAAGTCATTTCCCTTTGGATATTTCTCAAGTTAAGAAGTCTCATTACTCTTTATCTCAGTGATTTTTACCTTTTTTTACTTAATCCTTTTTATTTTTTAGACAGAGTCTTGCTCTGTTGCCCACACTGGAGTGCAGTGGCACAATCTCAGCTCATTGCAACATCTGCCTCCTGGGTTCAAGCAATTCTCCTGTCTCAGCCTCTCGAGTAGCTGGAATTACAGGCACCTGCCACTTTGCCCAACTAATTTTTGTTTTTTTAATAGAGATTGGTTTCACCACATTGGACAAGCTGGTCTCGAACTCCTAACCTCAGGTGATCTGCGCACCTCAGCCTCCCAAAGTGCTCAGATTACAGGTGTGAGCCCACCACGCCCAGCCTAATTCTTACTTTTCAAGAATAAAGTTGAAACAATGGACCTTTCTCTAGAGAATGTACATACTTAAGTGACTTTGCATTCAATTTCAAGGGGTTGTGGCCCTCTGAAGTTCAAGTGTGACTCTTACCCATGAGTCCCTGCTGAGGAATCCCAGCTGAAACTCACTCACTAGTTTCAGAAGAGAAGAGGCCAGGAGGCAGTACAAAGGAGAAACACAAGAGGAGAGTGGGGAATAGGGAAGGACGAGGTCCTCCTACCTGTGCTGGACCCTTGTGAGACACTGGGTGCAGGTGACTGAATAAGGTTGAAGAATTGCTTTTTCAGGAGAGATTTTTATCTATCTGGGACTTGAGGGGCAATGGTTAAAGAACTTCAAAGAGGCCCTAAGGCACTGAGGACAGTGGGCATCACCAGGGAAACTGGAGTAGAATCAAAGGTTAGGAGACTCTGCCAGAACTTCCTGCAGAGGCTAAAGAGCTAAACTGCCCTTGGCTTTTTTCTGAGACATGGTCTCACTCTGTTGCTCAGGCTGATGTGCAGTGACACAATCATGGCTCACTGCAACCTCAATCTCCTAGGCTCAAGTGATCCTCCTACCTCAGCCTCCCAAGTAGCTGGGATGATAGGTATGAGCCATCATATCCACTCTAAGCTGCCCTTGGGATTGATGTCAAACTCTGGAGAATCTGAGATACAGGGAACCGGAAAGAGGCACAAGAATGGAGCTGTGTGAGAGGACACCTGGGGCATCGGCTTCTTCTTCTTAAGGAGCAGGTCCAGGAGGCCATCTTCTTGGTGCTATTAGTATATTACCACCCACTGGACTCTGGGAAGGGTCACTAACAAAAATCTGAACTGCAATTTCTAGTCCCAACTAAGAAGATGAAAAGTAACCAAAACTAAGGTTATTTCCTTTTCAGGATTCTTTTAGGCTCTTGACTGGAGATGTAAGGGATCATCCTCTCTGAAGATCCAAATAAGAAAGCAACTAGCAAAGTGGTTTCCATCTAGGGCTCTTTAAGTCAGACAGACCTGGGTTTAAGTCCTGGCTCTGCCACATACTAGCCTGTGACCCTGAGCATCTTAGAGTCTGTTTCTGAACTGTTATAGGAAAATAATAATAGTGCCTATTTCATAGGGTTGTTGGGAGATAAAATTGGGTACAGTGTCTGGCACATAGTTGATGCCCAATAAATGACAGTTATCATTGTTTTTCTTAGGAACTACTGCTGGAACTATAATAGGAACCTGTCTTCCAGTCCTCAGGGACACTTTCCCAGTTATATACTTTAGCAACTCTCTCTAGGGTCTCCAGCACACATTCTCCAGTCACTGCATAACTCAAGATTCCTCTGGCCAGCCTATGTGTACAGGGCTGACTGTTCCCCCAAGACCTTTTTGGCCCATAGTTACATGACATTCATGATGACCCTTTCATTTATGATGAAAAGGTCTATGCTAGCTTAGGAATCTCACCATTCCCCTTTCCTTAGTTCCATCTAATTCTAAAGAATTAGAATTCTGTAGAAAGATAAGTAGAATTAGATAGCATACCTAATATCTAGTTCTAAAGAAGGATAAGCCTTCTTTAGATGGGAAAAGAGTATATAAAAAGAAAGTTTCTAGAACCTTCCCTGGGTAGCTTTGTTTTCCCAGAGGAGCCAGTCACCACCACCCTCCTAATCCAATAAAACTATAAGGAAACTAATATTTTCGCAAGGCTTCTTAGGAGTCTTATATATTTTTCTCCCCAACAACTTCTTGTCCTCATTTTACATATTCAGAAACTAAGCCTCAAACAATCAATTCAGTGTTGGAACTGAGATTGAAGTCCAGATCTGTGTCTTTAGTGCTCTCTCTTTCCAGCACTCCACAGCTACCAGCAGCAAGAACACACACATGAGCATACACACACCCATGCTCACACACACACACACACACACACGCACACACACACAGCACCCCAGCTCATTCTCAAATTTTGTTCAGGGGCAGCCTCAGGAAATCTCCATTGCCCAAGGGAGTAGACTAGAGCTGTCAGTCAAGCTCTCTGGGGAACACCTTACCAGAGTTCTCCACTAGAGGCCTGAGGCAGATATTGTGGTTTCCCTTTGTGATGTGTCACTCTGTTTCCAGAGATCCCAGGCAATCCCTCCAGAACAATAACCCCACCCCACTCCTTCCACGGAACAGGTGCAGTACCTGCCATTCCAGGATCCAGATTCAGAAATCATTCTCCCAGAGGCCAGATGCTTCACTGAAAAGAAATCTCCTGCCCATTTGGAGTTCTAGCTACTAAAAACCCATGTTAGCATGGGAATCTCAACACTTACTACCTCCTTCCCCAGGGCAGCTTGAGGTCAAGGTCCAGGACAGAAAGGAAAGCAGGCAGAGTTGGCAATGCCTGTCCCAACCAGGGCAGAGACAGTCAACTCCTTGAACTGGAGGCAAAGAGAGAGGAGGGAAGGCATGGTCCCTGCGGTTCCCACTAAACCCCACCCTGATATCCCCCTAGTACCAGTCAGCAAGGAGGGGAGATGACGCCTTTTTTATTAAGATTAATACCAAGGAAAGCATTGAGAAGGAATACACAAAGGAGGGGGAGGGCACACAGTCACCACTTGAGGAGATGGGAGGGTTGCACATCAGTAAAGGAACCTCAGGACAGCCACATGCTCCATGCCCTGGTTGGGGGAAGAGGGAGGGAAAAGCGCCATGATAGCTTGGAGCTCACAGAAGGGTCTGAAGCCCCCTGAACCTAACACTAGAGCCACAAGCCCTGCCCCTCAGGGCTCACACACTACTACACAAGTGGACACACATAGCACACACAAGACATTATGGAGGCAACACCGAGAGGCAGCGGGCAGGGACATATTGACAGAAAAAGGAACTGAAGTTAAGCAGGTGGAGCCAGGAGAGACAGTTTTTGGCTGCCAAGAAGGTCAAAGAGTCCCTCAAATGTCCCCTAAATCTGGGCTGCTGCTGAGCATCCCTGAGTCTCTGCCTGTGAACCGGGCTCTTTGTTCTCTAAGCCCCAGTGAGTGGAAAAGCAATCCCAGATGAAGTCAGCGACAAGGCAGGATCCGCTCTGCATGCAAAATCCTAGAGGATGAGCTATTATGTCTTCATGCACATTCATAGCCAGCTCCTCCCAGCCCAGGGGCCCTTGGAACCCCATTCACCCAGATTCCTAGGGCTGCAGTTCCCTCCTCAAGCTTCCTTTACCAATCAGCAGCCGCAGAGATCTGTGAAGGGGAGAGGCTTCTGCAGAGCACTGAATATCTTGGATTTCAGCAGAAGGGTAAATTTCCTGTTGCCAGAACAGAATACCCCCAATTCCTGAATTTCTAGGTAAATTGTTAGAGATTATTTGCCATGGTCCTAGATAAGTCCTTTTTCAGAATAGAAAAAGCAGAATTTATTTACACAATTCAGGGGTTCTCCTGTTGTCTGGGGAGGGGGAAAGGACAGGACAGGGGATGGATGGGAGTCCAGAGGTGGGCGCTTCCTCTCCCGGAACCTCACCTTTCCGCAGTTTGCTATAATTTGCTTGGTTGGGCAGAAAGAATTATTGATGCTCCCAAAGTCCTTCATCCTACAAATCCTTCCTCGAGGGAGTCTCTCTCTGCCTGACCCACAAGAGCAGCTGTCCAAGTGAAGCATGCCGCACCGCGCCGTTCAGTCCCCTCGCGTCATGCACTCGGAAACCCAAAGCCAGCCCGGGAAGGTACTGCCCCACGGAGTCCCCTCACAGGGAGGCCTCGCCCTCCAGCTGCAGCAGGGTAATGTCGGGCAGGTCGAGGGGCTCCACAAGTGGCCCGTCCCCCTCAAGGAGACCAGCACAGGGGCTCTCGGGGCGCTCACAGTGACTGGTGGGTGTGGCGGGTCTGGGCACCTCCTTCTCTTCTTCCTCGTCCTCCTCGTCCTCGGGATCGCGACCCAGCAAGCTGCTGTCCCCCATCCCAGGCGACGGAGTCTCCGGCTCTTGGGGGTCGCTCCGGAAGTTCCCCTTGCCGCCGACCACGCCCAAGGCGCCCTGGCGGGGCGCCGTGGTCATAATCTGGCACATGGAGACGATGGCGCGCTGGTTGGCGCACACGTCGTCCGAGAGCACCTGGATGTGTGAGGCCTGCTCGTCCAGGGCCCCCCTCATGGCCCTCACGTCCTCAAACAGGGCTTGCAGCTGGGCTTTCAGGTGCTCCGTCAGTTCCTTCATGCCGCCGTTGTACTCCCCGGAGATCACGTCCCCCACGACCGGCACGGTGGATACCTCCAGGGGCGCCGGCATGTCGCCGCCGTCCTTGGTCATGATCTCCAGCAGACCGTCCTCCATTGAGTGGCAGAAGCGGGTGGCGGCGGCTCTGGGTCGCGTCCAGCCCGGCCTCCCGGGTGGTGGAGGAGGTGGAGGGGAGAGGTCCCGGCAGCGGCGGGGAGGAGCCGAGGGAAGCGGAGGCTCCGAGACGGGCGGGAGCCGACGTGAGAGACGAGTCCTGGGCAGACGGCGCGGGCAGGATCGCGGGAGGCCGAGAAGAGGCGGCGGGACGAGGGCCCGGATAGGGTCCCAGAGCCGGCGTCTCTTGGGCTCGCCCCGGGACGAAAGTGCCCAGCCCTGCCTCGCCTCCCGGATCGCCCCGGTGTCAGCGCCGCCCTCTGGACGCCACAAGCAGAGAGCGCCCGCGGGTTCCGTGGGTCACAGACGCGCTCGCGGAGGGGCCCGGGTCGAGGCTGAGGCCAGCGGCGGGTGGGGCTCGGGACTCCCCCAGGCCATTAACGGGCAGTGCCCGCGAGTGTGGCAGCAGCAGCTGGGGCGGGTCACCCGGAGGCGCCGCGGATGCTCCTCTGTTTCCAAGGCGACGCACGGCACGTAAATGACGTGTGTCTCCATGGTAACCAGGAAGTGGAGAAGAAAAAGGGAGGATGGCTGGAAGCTGCAGTGGGGCTTTGGAGTCTGGACTAGCGGGGTGAGGGGAGGTGAGGGGATGCTGCAGTGGCTTCGGCCGAGGCTGGAAAGAGCGTGTGGTTGCAGTGTTTAGCAGGAAAGCATGAGAGAGCCGTTTGCCGCAGAAACCTCAAAGTCCAGGAGAGATCGTCCCTCCCCTAACCGGACTATGAGACCCAGCGCGACAATCCAGCCCGCATTCCCTTCTCAGAGGATGGCGCTAAAGTAGGGTCCTGCCTCCCTGTCCTCCAGCGGTGCGCAGGAAAGCGGAGCGCGGAGCGAGGCTGATGCCAGCCATCCCAGAGTTGAGCTGGGGCGTGGTGGCGCTCTGGAGCCCGCCTCACCAGGCCTGGAGGTGCAGAGGCAGGAGGAGGGCACTACGGAGGTTTCTGCAGTAAACCAGCCCTCTCTCTATAGAAAGCACCCGAGCTGGGGAAGGATGGGACTCCCTCCTTTATGGGACCCTACTGCTCCTACCCAAGTCCCCGGGAGTTTGTCCCCGATGGGGAGGCCAAGTACTTAAGTTTGGAGAATGAAATCTCCATAAGGTCGAGATTTTTGTCTCCTCTGCTCCCTCCATCACGGAATCCCCAGCTCCTAAAATAATGCCTGGCACCTAGTATATAGAGGCTTAATATAGCTATTGAATGAATACTTTAACACCAAGTCCCCTGCTGTCATCCAGAACTCTCCAGGCCAAATGTAGTGGGTTTTAGGAGACCCGAATTCAGTTTCGTTTCTGCCACTTATTCATTCAGAGACCTTGGCCACATCATTTTTCTCATCTGTTAGGGAATGGGACTGGATAATCTGCAATATCATTTCTAATTCTGAATAACACTCTGCATCATCTCACAGGTGAAAAGATAAACAGACCGTTGACTGTTGTGTGGAGGGGATGAATGGAAGGACTGCGTGTTAGAATAATTCCCGCTCTCTCTTTCAGTGCCCAAGTTCAGACCTACACTGAGTGTCCCCAACCTCTGTGACAACCCTTTCCCTATTTAAGGGGTGGAGCAGGAAGGGCGGAGGAAGAAGAAAAATTGCCTTTAATATATGTAGATGATACCAGATTGAGAAGGAATCGTCACCTGGGCGGAGCACACCAATTAAAAACGATCCTAGGAAATTAGGGAAGACAAGTGATCAGAAATGAAGTTCACAAGAATAAATCTGGGAAAGAGAAACAAACTGTATTACTTCAAGATAGAGGAGAACTAGGTAAAGGTGAGTGTTTTGTAAACTGGCGGTTCAGCAACAGCAAATGTGTTACCTTGGGGTTTCCCTGGTTATGTGCTTGGTGATGAAGAGTGAAGCTGGCCCAGGGAAACTTTTATGACACTAGAGGACTGTTTGGCCTATACCGATCTTGCTATTAAAATAGAAACAAGTTGGGAATATCCTAAATGACCAGCAGCAGAATGTTTAAATAATCTAAGGCAAAATTGCTGTTGTAATGAAGTATTATGCAGCCACTAGAAATTTGATTTCCCAAAACGAATATGTGAACAAGTTTTTTAAACATAGTATTGTATTTTCTAAAACTAATGATTCAATCCTTTTTGCTTGCTCATTTCTTCCTTCATTCAACAGACTTCCAGCACTCTCACCTTGGTTAGGACTCTTACCTCTGCTATGTACCCCACACGTAGTAATAGCACCTTAGGTTACTCCTGAAACCCTGGCTCAAGAGAAGACAGAAATGCTCTTCCTTGGTTTCCATAAGCCCAGCTGAAGTTTGGGCTTATGAAAACCAGGGAAACAAAGAGACTTTATTAAAAACTATAGGAAAACTAGAAATAGGGACAGGACACATGAAATAGCTGAGCTTACACAGCATAAGTTTCTGATTATACTACAGCAAGCATGTTCTCAGGGCTTATGGGTTCAACCCTGCTTTCATCCTTCCCAGGAGAACTCTGCTATAGCCAGAAAAGACTGGCATGGCTTTCAGGCTGTCTGGTTCTGTTACTTTACATCTCTTGACAAGCCCTTCACATGGAAGATTTCATCTTGCCGTTCACCCTTCACGTATATCTCTGCCTTCTACCTACAAAGAGTGGCTCTGCCATAGTGAAGGGCCTCTCATCTTTGACATCCCATAAGTTTACATTAAGTATAGTCCCCATACAGGAGGAGCTGTGGTATGTCATCGTAGAAGGCCTTTTGCCATTATTGTTGAGAATACCATGTATGTCAAGGCTTTCAGCATAAGATTACATCCTGCTGGCCAGAGGTGCTGGCTGTGAAGTCCACTGAGAGTACAAGGGGTCTGAGCCCAGAGGGAGGGGAAATTATTGGAGAAAGACCATGGGAAACATATGCAGAGATCAAGTAGTGTGGCTGGTCCAGTCAAATTCCAGGTCAAATATTTGAGAGCCAAGGGTAGGTGGGAACAGGGCGAGTGCACCAGTAGCAGGATTTGAAAATATAGGAAGGTGGCTGGGTGCAGTGGCTCATGCCTATAATCCCAGCACCATGGGAGACTGAGGCGGGTAATTGCTTGAAGTCAGGAGTTTGAGACCGGCCTGGTCAACATGATGAAACCCTGTCTCTACTAAAAACAAAATTAGCTGGGCATGGTGTTGGGTTCCTGTAATCCCAGCTACTCCAGAGGCTGAGGCAGGAGAATCGCTCCAACCCGGGAGGCAGAGGTTGCTGTGAGCTGAGATTGTGCCACTGCAGTCCACACTGGGTGACAGAGTGAGACTCGGTCTCAAAAACAAAACAAAACAAACAAACAAAAAAAAAATATGAAGGAGACATTGGTGCATCAGACAGAAAACCAGATCATTTCAGGAACTCTGTGTGAAAATGAGACAAGGTAGAAATGTCTAGCCTCAGGAAAATAAGAACAGATGCAGAGCTTCAGTCTGCGGCTGGGTTACAGGGCTGGGCCCTCTGGATGCCGGTGCCCGACAGTTAGTTGCATGCATCCATTTCCAAGCAAAAGGGGGCCAGATGTGTACCCCAGCCAACCTGCTAGAATATTTAGAGGAACTGCCACATAGTAAGAGAATATAACCCCTACGTACCTTCTGCTTCCTGCTTCTCTGTTATCCTCTTGGAATCACCTTAGCTGTTTTTTCCTTCATCCCTCTCTCATCAATTTGTGGGGAGAGACTTCCATGCTGCCTACATATAGGTTTCCATCAGGCACACCTAGTCTCAAGCATCATATTCTCACTAAAATTGGGATTCAGAAGAGGCCCTGACATTTTCCTCTGTCTGGTGTTCAGTATATCTCTAGTTTCTCTTTTATATAGCTGGTATATTTTTTGCACTATAAATCCAATGAAACTGGCTAGATTCAGGCCTAGAGCAATGATCTAAAACAAAATACAGCTGACTGCTGTACTTAGGCCCCAAATCCCAGACAATAGGCCCCAAATCCCAGACAATATCCCCCAAATATAACTTTTATGAAGCTGAGCCGCTTTGTGGCCCATCACAGCATGATATCACATTCAAAAGAAACACATCCAATAGCCAAAAGAATTAAAAAGCAGTTTAGATTTTTATCATAGTCTCTGGGCAAACTCTACAGGGGTTTACATTCTTAGTGCAGAGCAGAACATCTGAAACTTCTCTTCCTTCTCTATTTGTTCCACACATTATGACATAGCTGTTGCTGCTGGTCTCTATCCTTTCTCCTCAAACACCCTCAAACTTTCTTTCAAGCCTAGCCCTTGCTTTCTCACTCCTCCACTCTCTTCATTTCTTGGATGTATTCTTTTTCTGTCCTGCAAGAAGAAGCTTCTTGTCCTTCTCCTGTAAATCAAGCCAAGCTTATTTTAGCTCCTTTGATTCTGTCCCTCACTCCCCCAATCTGCATGAGTACTGGGAACCCCAGCTATCAATTACAGGGGTCTTCTCAGAGGATAAAATAGATGGAGAGACTGAGAATATTCACATTGTGGTGGGTTTTGTCTGTCACATAGACTAGTTTTTCTCATCACCACAGAGTGGTTTACTTGGCATTACAGCTAACCTGCTTTGTTCATCTCCCCCACGTTTGCACAGAGAAATGGACATGATGGTTTGCAAAGATCCGGGGCCCTTATGAGCCTCTGACTGGAGAGGGGATCCAGCTGTCCACACCCTCAAGATTATTTAGCATCATAGACATGGCCATGTGGTGAGCCACCTACCCACCCCTCACGTAAGGCCTGAACTACACTTCCAGGTGCTTGCTCTGTGACCTCAAACTATTTTTAGGAGTCTTTAAGGCCACCCCTAACCCCTTATTTCTCTTCCATGTTAAGTTTACTCAGAGCAAGAATTCTAGGGGAACTTCCAACCTCTCATGCAAAATGAGTCTCCACTGACAACCCCCCACTCCAATTAAACCTGTTTTGCCAGTGTCATCCCATCTGTTCTTTCTGCACTGCCCCCTGCAGCAGCTTCCCTTAGATCAACACTTGCAGAGGCTTTTTCCCCCATCAGTGCATATTCAAACATGTCTTCAATGTCACGGTGATGTCACCAGCTCCAATCCAAAGTCTCTGGGTAACTGGCCATGGACACAGAAGCATTCAGAACTCTGGAGCCACCAATGATCCCTGGTACATGGACTCAAGCACCTTCCATCCTCCCCATAAATTATTTTGCCTCTAGAAAGTTGCCATTTTTGCAAAAGCTGGTTTGGCCTCAATCAGGCATTGATAGTGCTGCACCACCTGAAAAAAACAATTTCTAGTTCAATGGGGGCGATTTTGTTTGACCAATTGGCTCTCCCAGAGTATCAGTCCAGTTTGGAGGAAATCATGACCAAATATCTATGGTAGGATAGGAACTATGGTATGGTATGTGTGCCATAAACTTCTCTTCCATTAAAGGTACTTTTAGGAATTTAATATCCTTCATAGTTGACTTATGCAAACTTCTAGGCCCTTCCTTGTCTGTCATATCTTGAGGAAATCTGTGCTATTCTATCCTATGTAATTCTACAAAACTTTGTAGGTCTCACTATTACTAATACATTTGGTTATACTATGTCTGTCCCTCTCAGAGGCCCCTCAAGTAGTGTCAAAAGTTATTTCTACCATGTTCTCAAGGGCCAACAAAGAAATATCAGTTACAGTTTAGCAGCCACTGTGAAGGTGAATTCTGTTTCTATTGCACAGATAAAAATGAAGACTATACTAGTCTTTTTGATGATACCATGAACAGGGGCCCCAAAATGTAATCCATGTCTTCAAAGTACTGTAGAAGTGCTAGATCTTAGGCAAAAGTGAGGAGAAGGGCCCTTTCCCCCAACTTTTCCTCTTAGACCCCAAGGCCCCTATTTTAAGAAGTCTTGCATGAAAATAGCTCCATCTTCTATGGTCAACTACTCGTTCACAGTTCATAGGCACAATGCCTGCTCTTTTGTTTGTTTTAAGGCACGAGGATCACCTTCACCCTGTTTTCACCTTCACCTTTTGTTTTGCTTTATTATCCTCCATACCAGTTATCAATATCTGTTATTCTGTATTTTTGCTTATTTATTTTATGTATTATATTTATCTTTTACTCCCAACTAGGGTGTAAGATCCATTAGGGCAGAGGGGGTTGTTTTGTTCACTACCATATCTCTAGCACTAAAATAGTGCCTGGCACATGGTAGATGCCCAATAAATATGTGTTGAATAGATGAATGAATGAAGTCTGAATTTATGCTAGAAAAATAAGCAACTCCCTTAAGGACATGTAGTCTGCAGAGCTCCAACTCTACCTTTCTTCAGGAACATTTTAGCTTTTTCTGTTTCAGCCATCTACTTTGGTAATCTATGACTTGTTGTCACACTATTAAGTAGCCCTTCTAGTGACCTTTCTTGAACAAAGGAACACTTACTTCACAGACACATGAAGTCTCCATTTCTTACAAAATAGAAAAGTGCTTGCAGCTTTAAAGCGAGAGCTGTCACCTACCAACCCATCTAACCTCCCTGGGCATATTCCACCACTATCCCCATCAAAGTCTCAAAGATACCAGGGCCAAGTTTGCTATCTCTGCTCCCCTCAGCATTATCTGGGAATGGGATAATGTCAAGCCTGTATCTTCTTACCACATGTTAAGGAGAAGTCCTGATTTATATTCTTATTCTGCTGGAGACAGCCTCCAAAGAAGTACCCGCTTCTGGTTATAAGACTAGTAGCTAATTGAGAAAGGGACATTATGAACATAAAGATGACTGTGCTTTAAAGCTAGTGTACCTCTTCTCTTCGTGTTCCTAAACTGGTAGACCATGGTGATTTAGGGTAGTGTTGCACAGAGTCACATGTTTGACTGTAATAAAATTGAGTCCTTTTTGTCCCTTGCTGCCTCCTTTCCTTGCTTCTGTTCTAAAACCAAATCAAACAAAAACTCCCCACATTGATCAAATATCTAACAAAAGATATATAAAGATCAGCCTTCCTAGGATAGTAAAACTAAATTAAAACCAAACAGCAAACATGGATCAGAAAAACAATATTCCAGAAATTGAGATTTGTCTCTCAGTAACCTAAGTGAGACATTTTCAGTGAGGTCTTGTTCTCCACAATGTTGTCTGGGTCTCTAAGACCCAGAAGGAAGCAGTACGTGAGGTTTACTGGTAATTGCCTAGATCAAATGAATTAAACTGGGACTAGATTCTCCTCAGAGGATAATCCTGAGTCACATACCCAATCTCCCATTCATCCCAGTTCATCCATCACCATGTCACATACTGGCTTCCAGCTGCTTCTTATACTATTAAAAACCAATTCCCTCTTACCAAAGGCATTAGTAGCTTTTGCTGCTCATTAGAACATGAGTATCATCCAAGACACCTCCAGGTGTATGAAATGATAAACTGCTCACAATTTTACATTATTCACATTGAAATCACTAATGTTTAAATTGCAGGAAGGGCTATGGGACATAAGCTTCTCTGCTTCATACTTGTGGACTTAAATTATTGTGTTAGGGGATACTCTCTTTCTAGAAAGGAGTGATTGTGGACAAAGATTCTAAGAGTTGGAGATGATGAATTTGAAACTTACTACGGTAATTTGAGATCTAAGACCTAATATAAGAAAGCAAATACTCAACAGATAGGAGAGAAGGAAAAGCTAGAAAGAACTTCTCAAAGGATTTTTAACTCTGAGACAAACTAGCAATTATTCCTACTTCCACTGTGAGGTGAAGATGCAGGATGAGGCATTTAGGTTAGATTTCTTAAAGAACTTGTGAGTGATGGATGTGTGAGAGAGGAAGGAGCCTGCATATCTCCTCTCCAGGAAGCCCTGAAAACCAGAAGAAAGTCTTACTTGTCTGAGTTTAGCTTGGGAAGAAACAAACTTATATGTCCCTGAGACCAGCTCTGCACTATTTCAGCAATTCTACCACCCACATTTTAACTCCAAACCAAAAGTCGAATGAGTCCTAAAATAATTGCATGTTTTTCATAATAGGAAGTTTATCACAGTCTCTTAATACTCACAGTTGCCTCTCTAATCCATTTCCTTCTCCCTATTTCTTCAAGCAATGCCTTACTCAGGCCCTTGCAGTCTTCTGCCTGGTAGACTATTCCTCTACTACATGTGGACAGAGGCTAGCAGATTGGACAACGCAGCTCTAGGATTTACAGTATACACCTTTAACATATCATAGTCTACTTACAAATAGTGTAGAAATCTTATAACAATTTACTTTCGGTTTCTCCCTTATGTTTTTGTTGTTTTTATCACATATATCGCTTCTACATATGCTAAAACCCCACACCATTTTTATTATTTCTACATTTTTTTTTTCAAATGGAATCTCTCTGTCGCCCAGGCTGGAGTGTAGTGGTGCAATATCAGCTCACTTCAACCTGCACCTCCCGGGTTCAAGCAATTCTCTGCCTCAGCCTCCAAGTAGCTGGGAAAACAGGCGCCTGCCACCACGCCCAGCTAATTTTTGTATTTTTAGTAGAGATGAGGTTTCACCATGTTGACCAGGCTGGTCTTGAACTCCTGACCTTAGTTGATCCACCTGCCTCAGCCTCCTAAAGTGCTGAGATTATAGGCATGAGCAACAGCCCCCAGCCTATTATTTCTACTTTAAATAGTCTTTTATTTTTTCAAGAGACTAAAAAGCGAGAGCTTGGGTGCAATGGCTCACGTCTATAATTCCAGCACTTTGGGAGGCCAAGGTGGGAGAATCACTGGAGCCCAGGAATTCAAGACCAGCCTGAGTACATGGTGAAACCCGATTCCTACAAAAAAAAAAAAAAAATACAAAAATTAGCCAGGCATGGTGGCACGCACATGTAGTGCCAGCTGTGCGGGAATCTGAGGGAGGAAGATTGTTTGAGCCTGGGAGGTCGAGGCTGTGATTGCACTATTGTTGTACACCAGCCTGGGTGACAGAGCAAGACTCTGTTTTTAAAAATAAATAAATAGGCTGGGCATGGTGACTCACGCCTGTAATCCCAGCACTTTGAGGCAGGTGGATCGCCTGAAGTCTGGAGTTCGAGACCAGCCTGACCAACATGGAGAAACTCCATCTCTACTAAAAATACAAAATTAGCCAGGTGTGGCGGCACATGCCTATAATCCCAGCTACTTCGGAGTCTGAGGCAGGAGAATCGCTTGAACCCAAGAGGCAGAGGTTGCTGTGAGCCGAGATCGCGTCATTGTACTCCAGCCTGGGCAACAAGAGTGAAACTCCATCTCAAAAAATAATAATAATAAAATAAATAGTGAGAAAATGCTTTTAACTATTTTACCTATATTTATCACTTCTCACACTCTTTATCTTTTTATATTGATCCAAATTTTTGTCATTTTTCTTTTGCCTGAAGAGCTTCCTTTAACATTTCACCTTTGTTGGTCTAAAAAAAGACTTTATTTCACCACTATTTTTGAAAGATATTTTTGCAAAGTAGAAAAAGTTCTGGCTCAACCTTGTCTTTCACTTACATAGCTTTTATGAGAAACCTGCTGGCATTTTTTTTATTCCTCTACATCAACCAACAGCATATAGAGTGTGTGATGCTCCCCTCCCTGTGTCCATGTGTTCTCATGGTTCAGCACCCACTTATGAGTGAGAACATGCGGTGTCTGGTTTTCTGTTCTTGTGTCAGTTTGCTGAGAATGATGGTTTCGAGCTTCATCCATGTCCCTGCAAAGGACATGAACTCATCCTTTCTTACGGCTGCATAGTGTTCCATGGTGCATATGTGCAACATTTTCTTTATCCAGTCTATCATTGATGGGCATTTGGGTTGGTTCCAAGTCTTTGCTATTGTAAACAGTGCCACAATGAACATATGTGTGCATATGTCTTTAAAATAGAACGATTTATAATCTTTTGGGTATATACTAGTAATGGGGTTGCTGGGTCAAATGGTCTTAACATTGCCTTCCTTCTGCTCTTACACCAGAAATCACTGTGAAATTTCATGATTGGCTTGAAGTGAAGTAAATAAATGTAAAATTACATATATATTTTATATATATGCAATAGACTTGACTAGTCTTTATTGATTCTAAGTTTTGAAACATAGGAATGCTTTGCCCACTATTCCCGGGGTGCCTGGGTAGATTGCACAGAAAACGCATGTTTTCTTCTAGAACTTGTAGGGTTTCCATGTAGTTAAGTTTAGCTAACCAAGCCATGTGGAGTTTTTCTTGGGGAGCAGTATAAGCTATGGATCCAATGTTACCTTTTCCACATGGTATCCAGTTGTCTCAACAGCATGTAATTTCTAAAGCCCATTTTTTACATTGTTTTATAATGTCTAACATATATTAAATTTTTATGTGTACTTGGACTGATGCCTAGACTTTCTACTATGTTCCATTAGTGTGTCTGTCTATATACACCAATTCTATACTAGTTTGACTATGAAGGCTTTGTAATATCTTAAATGTCTGATAAGATGGGCCCTTCCTCATTGCTCTTCCTTTCAGAACTTTCTTGGATATTCTTGTTTATTTCTTCCATATGAACTTAAGAATCAGTTTGTATAACTAAAAAAGTGAAACACAGTAACCTTGGCCTTTTTATTGGAATCATGTTAAGTTTACAAATTCACTGAGAGTGTCTTTTATTTGTTCAGATCTATTTTGTGTCTTTGAGGATACTATGTTAATAGTTTTCCTCATAGGCTTTACATATTTCTTTTTACCTTTATATATAGGAGTTTTGTAATTATGGTTGCTATTACCAATTGGCTCTTGATTCCATATTATTTTCTAACTGGTCCTTCCTTCTATCTTATTATTATTTTCTAACTGGTCCTTCCTTATATCTTATGTATGAAGCCTGTTGACTTCTAAATAATGCTTTTATATTCTGCTATCATATACA
>PVKP010032492.1:0-25893 GCA_004027715.1 Plecturocebus donacophilus | reverse complement strand
CAAAAAAAAAAAAAAAAGTACAAAAGGCAAAGTGAATCTCTGCTGCCCGATAGTGACACTACCTCAGCAGGGCATGGACCAGAGGAGGTGTGAGGGGCTTCTGGGGGCTGGGATCACAGTGGTTCTTGACCTGAGTCCTGGTCACCTACGTGTGTTCGGTTGATGAGAATCTGTCAAGCTGTATACTATGGCAGGTATATGTTTCTACATATCTGTTATGTTTAAATAAGATAAAAACAAAACGCAACCCCCTCATCTACTGTCTCGGTTGATTCGTGTTGCTGTAAAGGAATACCTGAAGCTGGGTAATTCATCAAGGAAAGAGGTTTATTTGGCTCACAGATCTGTAGGCTGCACAAGACGTGTGGCACTGGCATCTGCTCTGGCAAAGACTTCAGGCGGCTTTTAATTGTGGTGGAAAGTGACGGGGAGCTGGCATGTGCAGATCACATGGTGAGAGGGTGCAAAGGAGGGGACGAGGAGGCGCCAGGTTCTTTTCAACAACCAGCTCCCTCGGGAGGTAACAGTGAGAACTCATTCACTCTCACCAAGCCATTCACGAGGGATCCACCCCCATGACCCAATCGTCTTCTGCCAGGCCCCAGCTCCAACACTGGGGATCATATTTCAACAGGAGACTTGGTGGGGCCAAACAAAACCGATCCAAACCATAGCAGCTACAGCCTGGCCTCTTGGACTTCATGAGGGGTGAGAAGGTGTGGGAAGGGTGCAGGTCCATCAGGCCCTACAGCAATCCCCAAGCCTCCTGAACACCCCCCAGGGCAGGGGCAGCCCTCAGAGATGGCCCATCTCCCTGACCTGTCCAACGCCAGAGTAGCTGAGCCACATCCGAGGGGGCACTGTTCTTGTCTCCAGGACTCAAACACTTCCCCAGCCACAGTCTAGCTCAGGCACATGCTGCATCGGACTCCAGGCCAGACCCAGCAAAGGCTCGGTGGGTGAGACCTGCCCCTCCAGGGAATGGGACATAGGCCCCTGAGGAGGAGCTGAGACCGGCCAGGTGTTACCAGTCCACCAGGGCTGCCACGCCCTGAGGCCGCTGGAACTCCTCCGACTGGCTCAGCTCAGCCCTCTTTCTCCAAACCATGGCCCTCAAAGCCTCCTGAGATGCCAGTAGGTCCCAGGCACTGTACCAGATGCTGGCAATCCACCCCTCTCCTCACAGCGCTGACATAAAAAGCAAACGAACAAATAAGACAATGACAAACTGTGACAATTTAACAGGATAGTAATAGATACACCCCTAATATCTGTGCATGACAGACAAGAGTTCCAATGGAGGCTACTGGCCTAAAGCCCATATCCCTTCTGTGCTTCAAACTGTGTCTGAAGGGGCTTTAACACAACCCAAGTACACAGCCACCTCCTACCGCTCTCCCCTGCATGGGTACACACGCCTGTGTTGCAACCTGTCCATGGGAGAACAGACCCAGAGGAAAGAACCTTGTGCAGCCCTGGAGGCAGGGCTGGGTGGTCTAAGTAGAGTTAGGGTCCCAGATTTCCAGGCTGTGACCAGATGGAGCATGGGCTCTGGGTGAAAATCTCCCATCAGCCCCATTTGTTCCTTCCCTGGTGGGGAATGGAATAGACGTGAGGAGGGCGGGAGTAGGTCTCATGGCTTTAATGGCAGAAGTGATTATGTCAACTGGAGTAGGGACTACCTGGGGGAGAAGAAATGCCACATAGGTGCCAGCTATGCAAAGACCCAGAGGAAGAAGATTGCAAGAGGATGGAGTGGCACGTGCCAAGAGCCTGAGGCAGGATGGAGTTTGCATAAAGAAGGCCAGTGTGCAGGAGCAGAGTGGGGGAAGCAAGGAAGATGATGCAATTCTTAGAGAAACAAAGCTTTTATTTTCAGAGAAGTGGGGACCTACTGGATGGGTTTTAGTTTCTTCCGTATTGAGGTATAATTAGCACACAATAAAATGCACCAGTCTTAAATGTACAGATCAACACATTTTGCACATGTATACGCCCATGAAACAACCACCAGAGCAAGACATGGAACATCTTCAGTCCCCTCAAAGTTTCCCTATGCCCACTTTTAGTCAAAAACACCCTCTGGTATAATAACCACTATTCCAATATCTGTCCCCAAAGGTTTGCTCTGCCTGTTTTTGTCCTTTGTGTAAATGGAAACGTGGCTATGTGCTCTCTTACATCTGGTTTCTTCCTCTCAACATTATATCTGTAAGATTCACCCATTTTTACCACATAAAGCAGCAGTTCATACCTTTTAATGGCTTTGTATGTATCCTGCTGTGTGTATTTATCCAATCTCCTGTTGATAGGGTTGCTCCCAGTTGGGAGCCATAATGAAACACACAGCTATGAATATTCTTGGATAAGTCTGTTGGTGGTCACGGTGCCATCTCTGTTGGGTATATAGCCAGGAGTAGAACTGCTAGGTGCCAGAGAAGATGTATGGTGACCTTAGTAGATTCTGCCAAAGAGTATTCCAGAGTGGTTTGAGAATTTGATGGAGAGTTCCCAGTGGGAGCCTGGTATGACCTGATTTATATTTAGGGTGGATCAGCTTGGTGCTTTATAGAGAAATGCTGTAAGGGGGGTCAGAGTGGAGGTGAGGAGACCAGCTAGGAGGTGATGAAAGGGTCTGGGTAAGCCATGACAGAGACATAGCTGTGGCTGGTAGCAATGGAAGGAAGAAAAGATGTCACCCACGCTTCAATGGGAAGGACACAGGGATACGCTGACTTGTCCACAAGGCAGAGCACAAAACCAGTCCTTGAACCCAGGGATTCTAGCGTAGCCCAGTATTCCTCCCCACAGCCCTCTCTTGGGTTCAGGATCCTGTCTCTGCTCTAAAACTCTTTAACTACGGGATGGCAGCAAACCTCTCTTTCATCCCAAGCCTGGAAGTCACTTGAAAGTCCATTTGTTTTTATGCATTTTTTCTTTTGAGACAAAGTCTCACTCTGTCACCCAGGATGGAGGGCATTGATGCAATCTCGGCTCACTGCAGCTTTGACCTCCTGGGTTCAAGCAATTCTCCTGCCCCTCCTGAGTAGCTGGGATTACAGGCACCTGCCACTACCCCCGGCTAATTTTCGTATTTTTAGTAGAGACAGGGTTTCACCATGTTGGCCAGGCTGGTCTCGAACTTCTGACTTCAAGTGATCCAGTTGCCTTGTCCCCCTTAAGTACTGAGTTTACAGGCATGAGCCACCGTACCTGGCTTTACACATTTATTGATAGCCTCTGGTCAGTTCCCAAAATGCCCCATCTCCTTGGCTGCCCCTGGGCCCTCTTTGGGGTTGGGACCCTGGTAGCAAACACCTATAGTTTCCTTAAGGGCTGTTCACTCTCTCTAAAAAGGGTGCGTGCTGCACACGGGGAAGGGAGGCCATCTTCTGGGCTCTTTTCTGGCACCTAGCCAGGTGTAGCGTGGGACAGGTAGTCCTCCTTCACCCTTAATGCACAGAGTCTGGGAGTCCAACAACATGGGGGCTTCCTCTAGGAACTGGTCAAAATCCTCTTAGCACTGGGACCAATCTGGAAATGAACTACCTTTACTACTCACTACATAGCAGTGATGTCTTTCTACATGGCTTTGTTCTTTCTCATCTTTTAGGTACTCTGGAGGTGTCAGTGCAGGGTATTTCCAGGGCTTTCTATGATATGGCCCGAAATCCAATTCTAACTCATGTAAGCAGCAACACAATAAATGTGTTGGTTTATATGCCCAGGAAATCCAGGGGTGCTGGCTTCAGGAATAGCAGGCTCCAGGTCCTCAAAAATATCAGAGAGCTCCTACTCTCTTCATTTTCACCTCTACTTTTCTCTCTTTTGGCTACACTTTCAAGCTACTTTTCTCCATGTGATAAAAGACATGGCCAGCAACAGTACAAACATGTCTTGCCTGCTTCTTAATCTCGGTGAAAGGAGAAGGGCTTCTTTCCCAAGCAATTCCCAGGGGTGGCTTCCCTTAGTCTAACCTGGGGTGTGCGTTCAGCCAGAGCCAGTCACTGTGGCCAAGGGCACTGATGTGCTGGGGTGCCACCCGGGAGTCAGAAGATGCACTAAGAGAGAAGGGAGTGTTCCCCAAAAGGAAACTGGGTGCTGTTTCCAGACAAAGGAGAAGGGGTAAATGGACAGCCCAAAACAGCAGATTTTAACATTAAACATAATAAATAAATAAACAAATAAAAATATGATGTGAAATGAGGTAGCTAGAAACATAAAATAGTATCAGGTGGCCTTATGCTTTCCTTTCAGGAAAGTTGCTGATAAATCATTCGAGGCAGCTTAAGAAGAATGGATGGATCAATAAATGAATAGATGAAAAAAGGAACAAATATTTACGGTCACAATATTTTAAGCTACTTGAGAACCAGAGGGATGCATTTTCCAGGGCCTAGCCTGGGGCCTGGCACACGGTATTGGGTCGAGGGCAACTAATGCCCGCCATTCACATGGCAGACATGACCAGGAGATGGCTGTTCTCTTTCCTGCTAGGTCCAGACCAGCCTCAGAATCCTTCTCAACACAGCACTCCAGATGAAGCCAGTTGTCATCCTTTTCAAATGCGTCACCTCCCCTGAGAACCTGCCCCAGTCCCCTAGCAGTGCTCAACAAAAGCTTATTGACAAAGACAAGGTATCCACCGTGGTCCATACCCTGTGCTGGGCACATTTGAGCACCATCAGCTTTCTAATGGAAAGCCATCTGCCACTGCATCCCTTTCCCTGTCAATCTTACCTTTGCCTAAGCTCTGATAAGTGTTGGCAGCATCTGTTTCCAGAGTGTGTTTGCACATGTTTAAGATGCCAGCTGTCTCTGAACCCTCACAGTCCCAGGGAAAACCGTAGAGTCAGGGTGTGGTGTGGTGATACATGTGCCACAACCAGCTCTCAAAAAAAAAAAAAGTCCTATTTATAGCATCTGCCAGTTTCCATGATGTACATGCTCCTACCATGGTCAGTTTCAAGCTATCAATCTGATGTCACTAAAAGCAGAGTTGAGAAAAGATGTGCACAATCAGCTCTTGAGACCTGACATGAGCTGGCTCCAGTGCGACACAGCCTTCCAGTACACTGTCTTTCCCATGTGACTCTGGAACCACATCAGAATTTTCTTCGAGGTTGTTTTACCAACAGTGTCACTCAGGAACACTTGCTGACAATCCAAAACAGAAACCTAAACTCTCTTCTAGAACTTAGAGCCACTTTCAAATTCAAGATTAATGTGCAGGAACAGATGTCACACGACATTGTAAAATTGACTGTCAGGTATTGTCTGCCTTCGGCACGCCACTCGGTCCTGCTCCTATTCTGTTGTGTGCATTCAACCCCATTGACAAAAACAAAAGCTTTCCCCCAGAATTTTATTACAGAAAATGTTCCGGATTTATAAAAATAGTATACAACTAGGCTGGGCATGGTGGCTCACGCCTGTAACCCCAGCACTTTGGGAGGCTGAGGTGGGTAGATAACTTGAGGTCAGGAGTTCGAGACCAGCCTGGCCAACATGGTAAAACCCCGTCTCTACTAAAAATACAAAAATTAGCTGGGTGTGGTGGCGCATGCTTGTAATCTCAGCTACTTGGGAGGCTGGGGCATGAGAATTGTTTGAACCCAGGAGGCGGAGGTTGCAGTGAGCCAAGATTGTGCCACTACACTCGAGCCTGGGCGACAGAGTGAGACTGTCTCAAAAAAAAGAAATAGTATACAACTACTGTGACCTAATTTAATTCTTATCAATTCCTGACCAAGCTTGCCATATGTATACTTGACTTAATTTGCGCCTCCTGTATTACCTTGAAACAAATCTCAAACATCATTTCATCTGTAAAGATTTCAGTAAAAAGCAATAATAATATTTTAATCTGGAACATTCATATAAACTGAGGTATTTTGCAACTTTTCAGTATAAGAAAAAAGTAAACTGAGGTATGAGCAACTGAGGAGGAGTAAATTGTCAGCTTTTTCTGACTTCATGGAATTTTCATTTTTATTTATATTTTTGAGACTAAGTCTCACTCTATCACCCAGGCTGGAATGCAGTGGTGTGATTTCATTTCACTGCAACCTCTCCCTCCTGGTTTCAAGCAACTCTTGTGCCTCAGCCTCCCAAGTAGCTGGGCTTACAGGCACACGCCACCATACCTGGTTAATTTTTTTGTATCTTAAGTAGATAAGGGACTTTACCATGTCAGCCATGCTCGAACTCCTGGCCTCAAGCGATCTGCTCCCCTTGACCAAGGCAGGAGGATTGCTTGATTGAGTCTATCAGTTAGAGACCAGCCTGGGAAACACACAGAGACCCCATCTCAACAAAAAATTTAAAAATTAGCTGGGCATGGTGGTGTATGCCTGTGGTCCCAGCTACTCAGAAGGCTGAGGTGGGAGGATTGCTTGGGCCCGGGAGGTTGAGGCTACAGTGAGCCATGATCACACCACTGCACTCCAGGCTGGGCGAGAGAGACCCAGTCCCAAGAAAAAAAAGAAAAAGGAAAAGAAAACTGGGGATCATTTGCCAACACTTATCAATTGGGAGATTTTTCCATAAAAATCTGTGGAGGCCAACCCAACAGCTTCTCTCCCCAGCTTTAAGCAGGGCTGACTGGAGACTCAACCCCATACTCCTTCCCAAAGCGCCTCTGGCCAATGAGGAATGGATGCTGGCAGAATAGAAACCCCATCTTCCTTGCCTCTCAGGTGGGCTGCTGTGAAGCATTTCTCCCAGGGCCCCCGCGGTCCTGAGTCCTGCTTGTCCATGGTGCTAACTGCCCATCAGTACTCTGAGCAGTCTTTGTCTTCCTTCCCCACTCCCCAGTGGGCTTCCAGAAATCAGTTTCCAATCTTCTGAACGCAATCCTTCTCTACTTCTGGGAGAATTCAACCCAAGGTCCGGTCCACCAGCTCTCAGCCCAAGTTCTCCCAGATACCAGCTCTACCCCCGGCGGGGCACGTTCGTCCGGAGTGCTGCTGTGAACCAGTCATTGTGCAAGGGCGCCGTGCTGCAAAGATCAAAGAAGCCTCTGCATTCTGGAAAATATTGGGTCAAATAGCATGTCATTTTAGAAAAGCTCTCAAGTATGGCATTTCCTGAGCACTGCAATTACAGCCTCTTTCTACGTTGGCTTTAAATGCCCGTGTAAGCAGCTATTTACTCTCTGGCTCGGGGCACCCCTAAAGGGCTCGTTCTAAATATATCATGACAGACTCATAACCCTCAGGCTGTCCAAATGCACCTTTGTGAGTCGGCCGTGGAGCTTGTGGTTGAGTGCGTCCACATAAAACCCAGCCCTGAGTGCAGTTCAAAGCCAAGCAGAGCCTCTTCCCTACTTTCCCCTACTCCGCCCTCCTCGCCAGGAGAAGCCATAAGGAATTTCTATGGAGAGAAAAAACTGGCAGGACTTTGAGATTCTTTGTTATTCTGGCTCCAAGGGCAAGAGCTTCCTAGAGTTTAACAACAGGCCTGGCACTTAAAATATGTGCCAATAAATATTTGTCAAATTCTGGACCATATTGGTGGATTGCTCTCCCTCCTCCCTTTTCTTTCTCTTTTTTTCTTTCCCTTCTTTCATTATCTTTCTTCTCCTTTCTTCCTTCCTGTCTTTCTTCTTTTCTCTTTTCCTTCCCTTCTGCCTTCCTTTCTTTCCTTCCTTTCAAAAGTATACACACGTCATTGCTTGTAATAGACAAAAAACTGGATTCAACCTTCATGCCCATGGACAATGGCAAGTCAAGTCCTGTATATCCACCTAATGGAACATTCTGTGGCCTTTTCCAAGAGAGCTGTTCATGCTCTGAGGTGGAGATACCTCCCAGACAGATTGTTAAGTGAAAGAGCATGTATGGTGTGTTACCACTTGTGAAAAAAGAAAAAATGCTTATAAATGCATGAAGTACCTCGAAAGCTGAAAAAGAAACTAACCAAGTTGCTTCTGGAGAAGTGGAATGCAGGGCTTCAAGGTAAGAAAGAAATTTCACTTTGTATATTTTACTAATTGTATATATGTAGTTTTCAAATGCAATGTCAATAAAAAGAAAGATAAAAGAGCCTGCTTTCCAGTGTGAATGCACTCACTGGGATGTGCGTTTTCACAGTGGGTTTTGGAATCCTGTGTGCGCCCCCAGCAAAGTGCCTGCCTCAGAATACATATCAGGTAGGTCTCTCTCGAGTGAAGCAGGTGGGGTCCTCACCAGTGGTTCCCCTATCCCAAAGTCAGACTGGTAACCTGACCTCCTTTAGGCAGAAACATCACAAACGAGAAGAAAGCATTCTCACAAGAGCACGGTGGACATGGCTTCGTTCACTCTGGACACATCTGCTGAGCACCTACTGTGTGCCGCATGGTGTCACAGGCTCTGGTGTATGGCAGAGCAAGACGAAGAAAAACGCTGCCCTTCTTGCCTTCTAGCTGGAGGAGGAGGGGGTGTAAACCATCAACAAGTTAACTAAGTAGATGGAGGCTGGGCATGGTGGCTCACGCCTCTAATCCTAACACTTCAGGAGGCTGACGCAGGTGGATGTCTTGAGTTCAGGAGTTTGAGACCAGCCTGGGCAACATGGTGAAACCCCTTCTCTACAAAAAGTACAAACATTAGCTGGGCGTGGTGGCGGACACCTGTAGTCCCAGCCACTCAGGAGGCTGAAGTGGGAGGATCACCTGAGCCTGGGAGGTTGAGGCTGCAGTGAGCTGTGATCGTGCCACTGCATGCCATCCTGAGTCACAGAGTGAGACCCTGTCTCAAATAAATCAATAAATACGTTAGTAAGTAGGTGGAGTATGTTAAATCCAGGCAAGGTATCAGGAGGGGAAACAGCAGGCAAAGTGGATAGGAAGTGGTGGGGGTGGGGGCAAGGCTGTGACTTCGGGGTGGTCAGGGGAGTCCTCACAGGGAAGGTCAAGGCCTGAGGAGGGGCGGCAGTGGCTCTGGAGGTGTCTGGGGCAGGAGCTGGAAGGACCAGTAAGTGCCGGGACAAAGCTCCTCCACCATTTGTAGAGGGCTCTGCGTGCCTGGGAGATCCCCAGAGGCCTGGTTTGGTATGAACTTGGTTTCTCTGAACTTGGATCAGTCCAGCCCCACGCTTGGAATCAGGTCGAGCCAAATGCAGGAGGGGACCCAGGGCTGCGTGGGTCACACAGAGCATGATGCCCTGAGGGCCCGACCTCCACTGCAGGCTCAGATTGGGAGGAAATAGGCCCCAGAGACTAAAACAATGATGTATGTTCTAAGACTACTTCAGACTTTCCCAGCATGGGTTCGCCAGCCCACAAAACGCGGCGCCGAGAGAAAGTGGCTTCTAGGGGACCGAGGCTCCGACAAGTCCTGAGTAAGAAACCTAACTCACTTTTGTCAGCTGGGTGTTCCCCAAACTTCCTCGATGAAAGAAGCTTTTTTTCAAGTTACTGCTATTAATATTCCTGAACACAAATGCCCACGGACTCCTTTGAGCGACATTGAATCAGGAGGTTTTGGTGGATTCATCCCTGGAGAAATCATTTTATGAATCAGAAACAGAAGTCTTTGCTTTCTGCTATTTTTCCTGTAAGAGTCTCTTTCAAGACTGTTGCCCAAAAAAGAAAAAAGGAAAAACCAAAAAGAAGGTAAGCCTTAAAAGAACAAGAGCGTGCTATTTCCAGTTCAGTGGAATGCCTGTGTCCACTCGCAGACAGCGAGCGGGCATCTGGGCTGTGGACAGACCCCGTGCCTGGCAAGTGGGCAGCTGTCCAGCTGTGGGAGCACATTCAGGTAACGATGTCCCATCCCCCACTGCCCCTAAACCCTCCCTACTGCCTAAGAATGGGGGAAGATGGAAGAGAACTTCCTAAAAATGCAGCCTGGAAATTCTATTCCTAGGTATATGGCTAGCAGAAACCAGTGCTGGTGCTGCAGACAAGCTTCCTAAGACAGAGGCGAGAGCACACACAGCACCACTACTCCTCATGGCCCCAAACAACCCAAATGTCCATCAGCAGGAGGAAATGTAAACGAGGTGTGTGTGTTCACACAATGGAACACAACGCAACGAGGAAAAGAATAAACTACCGCCACGTGCAGTTGCGTGGAGGAAGCTCTGGATGCCTACTATGGGATTCCTTTGTATGAAGGCCAAGGACGGGCAAGACTGCCCTGTATGACAAAGGTCAGAGCAATGGCTAGTGTAGGGGTCAGCGCGAGAGACCCTGCTGGAAGCTGGAAATGTGCAAAAATCCAGCAAGCTGCCCACTTATCCTTTGTGCACTTTACCCTAAGTTACATGCCAATAAAGAAGCCAACAAGTTGTAAAGCAAAAACATAAAAATAAAGGCTAGAAAAGGGAAGGGGTAGCCCAGAGCTGCCTGCTTTTCTCACCCTAGTAGGGATCCCCTAAATGCCATCGAGAGGCAAAGCTTGGTTTTCCTCTGGCCCCTGCTACCATCCCCAATCCAAGCCACTATCCCTTCCAGCCCCTGCTGGGTCTCCTCACTACCCCTGTTGCACCCATCCTCACACCCCAGTGTTCACACGGCCGTTAGCAAGATCTCTCCAGCACAGGAATCTGGGCAAGCCACTCCCATGATGGATTCTTCAACATCTTACCTGTGTCCTCAGGCTAAAATAATATCAATGAGTCAATGCCTTAATAGGGTTTACAGGACCTCTTCAGAGCTGACTGTAGCCTCCTCTCTCACCACCCTTCCTCCTCTTTTCCCCATCTCACTCTCCCCTATAGAATCCACTTCAGGTCCCTAAATAAGTCACGTGTGCTCTCTCTCACCTTTGCATAGATCATTTCTCCTATTGGGAACAGCACTCTTTTTTTTTTTTCAAAATATATATTTTGCCGGGTGCAGTGGCTCATACCTGTAATCCCAGCACTTTGGTAGGCTGAGGTGGGCGGATCACCTGAGGTCAGGATTTCGAGACCAGCCTGACCAATATGGTGAAACTCCATCTTTAAAAAAAAAAAAAAAAAAAAAATATATATATATATATACACACATTATTGCATTTTAGGTTTTGGGGTACATGTGAAGAACATGCAGGATTTTTGCATAGGTACATACATGGCAATGTGCTTTCCTGCCTTCCTCCCCATCACCTATATCTGAAACTTCTCCCCATGTTATCCCTCCCCAACTCCCCACCACCTGCTCTCCTTCCCCTAGTTCCCCGCAGAGACCCCAGTGTGTGATGCTCCCCTCCCTGTGTCCATGTGCTCTCATTGTTCAACACCCGCCTATAGGGAACAGTACTCTTTCCAACGCACCAGCCAACCCCTGCAGAAGCTGCCCATCACTTCTCCCAGCTCACCCTTCGCCTCTCAGCTGCAACATCTCATCCTCTGAGAAGCCTTCCCTGCTTCCACCTGGTGCTCCTCTAGCACCCTCCTCAGAGCATCCATGGCACTGGTGTGCAATCCCCTGTGTAAGTGTCTTCATCTCCTGCCAGCTCTAGTCCCAGGAGGGCAGGGGCTGTCTGGTCAACACAAGGAGATGCCCAACGTGTGGTCAGTGGATGGGTGTGTAGAGCTCTTTGGAAGGTGGCTATGGCAGGTGTGGCAGAGTCCATCTGCTAGGGTCTGCGTCTTTGTACATAAAAAACTTTCCCTGAAGCCTCAAAAGGCTGCTCTGCGGATGCCCAGGACACCCTAGAAGGGCCGGGGGGAATCAACCTCCACTCCCACAACCCTCAGCCCATGACTGTTGGGAGTTTGTGTACAAGCGCCTCGGCTCCCTCTCCTGGGGGTTAATTCTGAGGGAGGGCTCCACTGTTTCCCTGGGTTTCCCCTGCAGTTGAGCTCCATTTGACCACAGTGATAACCTGTGTCAGGGCCAGAGCCCTGGGCCCCCTAAAGGTTTGCTGAAAAATTTTTTACTGAAAAATCACTGACACAAGGCAGACTGAACAGGGGCCAGGCGCCATGGCTCATGCCTGTAACTCCAACACTTTGGGAGGGTGAAGTGGGCTGATCGCTTAAGGCCAGGAGTCTGAGACCAGCCTGGCCAACATAGTGGAACCCTGCTTCTACAAAAAATACAAAAAAAGTAGCCAGGTGTGGTGGCACATGCCTGAAACCCCGCTACTCGGGAGAGAATCACTTGAACGCAGGAGGCAGAGGTTGCAGGGAGCCGAGATCGCACCACTGCATTCCAGCCTGGTCAACAATGTGAGACTTTGTTCAAAAAAAAAAAAAGACAAAATTATTTAACACATATACACAAGAGCCTTCAGATGAGACCCCAGCCCCGTGGCAGATCAGAGGCTGATATGCTCTCCTGCTAACGTGGGAGGGGCAATGAGGAACGCTGCGGAGGGGATTTCTAGGGAGAATGTCCAAGTCCTACAGGGAGGGGAAGGAAAAAACAATTGTTCTCATTGGTGGGTCTAGATCTTCGGCAGATAAAGGGGCTTCGGCTTCTTTGAGAAAGACAGTAGGGGCGGGGGAAGGTCAGAGAGACTTTAAGGCTTCTTCAGTTGAGCATGTGAAAATGCCGTATTTTGGGGTATTGGTTTCTTAGCCCCAACACCTACTTCCTAAGACACCTCTTTCCCTTCCTCGGCTCACTCCTATCAGTATCTCCTAGGGCCATGTCCCACATAAACACCTTGCCCTTGAATCCTTGCCTCAGGGACCACTCCTGGGGCCCTGTATCCAATAGCAAGGCTTCTCGGTGTCCATTCCCTATCTGGCCCCAGGCTGCACGTAGGCCTCTTGGCCCAGGCCCCTTGCCGGGACACCCTCTACAGCACACACAGGGCGGGGATCAGATGGACACAGCCAGTGAGGACTTGGGAAAGGAAAGGCCGTGGCTGCCAAGCTGAGAGGAGCAGCCAGGACGCTGTGGATAAAGGAAAATGTGAGGCCACAGGGATGCAGCCAGGAGTGGCTGACACAGAAATTAAGGCTGGAAATGCAACACCTTCCACAGAGGCTCGGTGTGTGCCTGAAGGGGGCTGGGCTCCTGCCCTGGGTTCTGTAGGCTGAGTGAAGCTCACTGCCCGAACTTGCAAAAGGCAGCAGAAACCATCTGAATGTACCTCCGTCCATTCCAGCCTCTGAAGGCCCAGGAATCCTACAAGGTGCCAGTAAAGCATGAAACAATGCCCCGGAAGGTGCAAGGAGCCCCGAGAGACTTGATGAAGACGCCGAAGGGATAAGAGAGCTGGGGTGGACCTTCCCAGGTTCCCAGCTGGAGAATCCAAGCCTCCGACAGCCAGGGGGCCACAGCCTCTATTTGAAGATGGGACCAAGGTCTAAACCTGCACATCTGGGATCCCAAGGTAAAGGTGGGCCCCCTGGCATCAGAGGTGGATGGGTGGGTATGGCTGAAGAGGACGAGAGGTGGGCACCAGGAATACCAGGAATGGAGGCTGGGAGTCTGAGAAGCACGAGTCCTTCTAGGATGCTTTCCCCACACCCACAGGCTATGGGATCTGGGCCCAAGCCCTGAATGAGGCTTTAGGAGACCTGAGTGGGATCTGTGCTCACCCCACTGGCTCAGAGTCCCTGGTGAAGTCATAAGTCTGCTGACCCTTCAGTTGGGCTTTCCAGACATCTATTTAAATAACTAACTACAAGTCACATTGAATTAGCCAGGTATTTACACTGCCCTGGACCCCAAAACAAATCCCTAAGTATGGGAAAGAGATGGGCAGAGAAACTGCTGAGGAGAGTAGAGCAGTGCCCAGGGTCAGAGGTTTGAAGCGTCTACCTTGAGGTAGCCGTTTGGGCTACTGTTAATGGCCTTAGCTTGCATTTATTTGCACAGCTGCATTAACTCCATCGGCACCAGTGCTGTACACTACGCATGTGACCAGTGGGCATGTGAAATGCAGCTGGTCCAACTGCCATGTGCTGTGAGGGTGGAGCACACACTGATTTCAAGACCTGGAAGGAAAAATAGATACACAATATCTTCTTAAGAGTTTTAGATCAATTGCACATTGAAATGATAATACTTTGGATACATTGGGTGAAATGAAATACATTATTAAAATTAATCTCATTTTCTTATGTGTTGAATTGTGGTCTCCAAAAAGGTATGTTGGAGACCTAACCCCTAGTACCTCACAGTGCTACCTTATTTGAAAATAGGGTTGTTGCAGATTCAATTAGTTGAGATAAGATTGATATGGCTTGGTCTGTGTTACTGCCAAATATCATGTCTAATTGGAATCTCCAATGTTGGAGGTTGGACGTGGAGGGAGTGGATCCTGTGACTGGATCATGGGATGGTTTCTTATGAATGCTTTAGCATCAGCCCCTTGGTGATGTTCTCGTGATAGTGGATGAGTTTTCATGAGATCTGGTTGTTTAAAAGTGTATAGCACCTTCTCTTCCCTCTGACCACATAAGATGTGACTGATCTTACGCTTTCCACTGCCCACCCCAAACCTATAAAACCAACTCCAGTCCCACCGCACTTCGCTAACACTCTTTTCGGCCTTAGCCCACTGGCACCCAGGTGAATAAAGAGCCACGTTGCTCACACAAAGCCTGTTTGTAGGGTCTCTTCATTCAAAGCACACATTTTTAACAAGAGACACAGCAAAAACACAGCCACGTGGCGATGGAGACAGAGATTGTAGTGATGCGGCTGCCAGCCCAGGAACTCCACAACTGTCAACAGGTACCGTGTGCCGGGAGGGGCAGGAAAGGGCCCTCCCTACAGACATCACACAGGCCACGGCTCTGTGGGTGCCCTGATGCTGGCCTTCTGGTTTCCAGAACTGCAAGACCATAAATGTCTGTTGTCTTAAGTCACACGCTTTGTGGCACATTGTGACAGCAGCCCTAGGAAAAGAACTCACCCTGTTTCCTTTTACTTCTTTAACGTGGCTACCAGAACCCTGTGAACTACACACACCATTATTTCCTTTCCAGAGGAGGAAGCTGAGACTCAGCGAGGCCAAAGAATGTGTCATAAGGTGTCAAAGCCCCCAGGTGACAGATACAGATGCAGACAGCCCTTTAAGACCTCAGTGTTCTTTCTGGAACCACATCTGACCTACTGGTCTGACTTTTACGTAACAAAGTTGTGAGGTGTTTTCAGTAGCCATGGACCCTCAGGTCACATAACATGAGCATGCCCAGATGACTTGTGTGCAAATTCCTGGCAGTGGGGAACCTACGTGCTGGGATAGAGGATCCAATCAGATCAAGCTCTGGCGTCACCCCATGGCAGGATCCAGTCATATCACAGCTCCTGGCATCACCTCATTGCAGGTTCCAATCAGATCTCACCTCATTACCCTATGCTTATAAAACCTTACCCAGTCCCCAGGTCGGGGAGATGCTGCTTTGGGAACTCTCCTGGTGCTCTCCTTACTTCTTACAAGTAATACCATCTCCTTGCTAAGACCTCCTTGGCTGTGGTCATTGGATTGATATCTCCCAAGCAACTGAACCCGCTGGTTGTGTAGGTGACATTCCCGTTGCTCATTTGTTCGTTTAACATGATTTATTGAGCACCTACAATTTGCCAGGCACTGCTCTCGGCATTTCAGTTAGATAGATAGACCAAACACAGATCCCGGCCTTGTGGAGCTTACATTACAGCGGGAAAAGGCAGACATTAAAAAATAAACATAATGAATAAGTACATTTTTTTGGTATGTTAGAAAGTTTCCATGTTATAGGAAAATAAGTAGAACAGGGTAAGAAGGATTGAGAGTGAAGGGTGTTCAGTCTGCAGTATTATATAGAAGGGTTGAGGTCGGCCCAATGAGGAGGTGAAGCTCAGGAGTGAGCCCTGCTGAAATCTGGGGGGAAAGTGTCCCAGGTGGAGGGGATAGTCATTGCCAAATGACGGCATAGAGGTCTAAGACATAGCCAAGGGAAAACAAAGCAGCTTTTCAGGTGGGTTTTTGTCCTTGTTGGAATTGCTGCATCTAAATGCTTTTTTCATGCCTCTTCCTGAGACTTGACCAAAGGCCTTTCCCAGAGGAGGGCCCTAGAAGGGTCATGTGGGGTTGTCTTGCATGGGCAGATGTCTCAGCAGCAGTGGAAACCTTTCATCTGTGGCAGAGATTCTGGGGGCCGCACCAAGCCAGGCTTCCCTGGTGGGTCACCAGCCTGGTGCATGAAGAGGTCAGATGTCCACCCACCAAGGACAGCTAAGGCAGCACTGGCCCCACCCACCCCGCAAGCCTGGGGTGGGACCAGCCCCACTGAATGGAGTTAAACTCGCTGCAGCTCTTGAATCTGGAGACGGGCTGAGCAGGAGTGGGAGTCAGGGAGAGAGGGGACCAATTTTCTTACCTGAATAACCTGAAAGTATAATGACAATTGCGTTATTGTCAGTGGTTAGGGTGACAATAGAGAAGAAAATTTGTTTAAGGCAGTCCTAACCCCAAGTGTGTCAAGTATGTATGGTGTGGGGAGTATTTTTAAAACATATCCTAACAAGAAAACACTGAGATCAAATTAAATGTTTCTTCTCTCACACAACGGGATGTAAATCTGATAGTCCCTGGGCTTTAGAGAGAATGATACTACGATATTAAATTGTACAGTGTCTTCATTAATTATTTATTCTAGTAAGAATGCTATCACCCTTACCAGATGCCTATGTTTTATCTTCACAAACTTCCCCGAGCAGGGCCAAGAACAGAAACCTAACAGTGAGAGACTCTGCCAAGTGCAGGGGACAAGGCAGTGTTACCCGGCGGTCCTGGCCAGAGTGGGCAAGGCCAGCAGGTGGTTCTATTTTGAAGCAGTTGGAGAAGGCAAAAATAGCCTCTCCTCCCACCTTCGCCCCACACCTGGATTCTGTTTGCTGCTACCTCTGTCCTTTATCTGGTCCAGCTTTGCTAGACAGGATGGTGACTCTGGAGAGGACAAGACTGAGCCCGTCTCATGGCTGGATGAAACGAGGTATGGAATGGGGGTCTAGAGTCAGCTCCTCAACTTCTCACCCCATCCCTAGGGTTCCCCATGCGAGTCCAGTTTAATGCAACCCTCATTTTGCACACGGAGAGACAGAGACCCAGAGGGAGCCAGAACCTGCCCATGTCATGCTTAGGTCAAGGCAACCTGACCTCCAAGCCTGTGTCTTCCCATTGCCTCACACTCCCTCGCTCGCTGAGCTCTGTCTCCTTAGGATGGAAAACAACTTTCAGGACAATAAAACGTATCCAGGCCCCCAAACTTGAGAGGCTAGAGAACAGCTTGCTTTATTCATAAGTGGCTAGAGCAAGGGTCTTCAAAATACGTTCCAAGGAATCCCCTGAATGCCTTATGGGGTTTCTGGAGCTGTGACATGGGTTTGCGTTTTCCATCCCACCTCCACCCCTCCTGGCCCCACAGAATCTCAGTCCTCATCTGTTCTATGTTTCGAGGTTCCACACTGGATAGCATCTGAAGAATTCTATATCTGAAAAGCAAGCACGGGATAAATGCGTGGTTTGGAATGCATGGAAGACACTCAGCAGCAACACGGATGCATCCCAAGTGGGTTATGCTAAATGAAAGATGCCAGGCCCGAAAGGCTACGTACTGTATGATTCCATCAACACAACATTCTCGCAAAGACAAAACTGCGGGGACAGAAAGCAGCTCAGCAGGCACCAGGAGCAGGAAAGGAAGGGTTGACCACAACCGGCTGTGGCGTTCTGTGTTACCAGGGATGTTTCATATCCTGATAGTGGCAGTGGTTACACGACCGTCAGCATTTGTCAAAACTCATAGAACTATGCACCTACTGTATATAAATTACACCTCAATAATACTCGACTTTAACAAAAAAGCTTAGAGATCACTTCCTGGACATTTTTTATTCTAAGGTCTTTATGAACAGTTAAAAAAGGAAGCAAAGGCCGGGCACGGTGGCTACGCCTGTAATTCCAGCTCTGGGAAGCCGAGTTCAAGAGATCGAGACCATCCAGACCAACATGGTGAAACCCTGTCTCTACTAAAAAATACAAAAAATTAGCTGGGCGTTGTGGCGTGCGCCTGTAGTTCCAGCTACTCGGGAGGCTGAGGCAGGAGAATTGCTTGAACCCAGGAGGCAGAAGTTGCGGCGAGCCAAGATTGCGCCACTGCACTCCAGCCTGATGCCTGGGGACAGAGTGAGACTCTGTCTCAAAAAAAAAAGGAAGCAAAAGCTATCAGCCTTTGGGAGTGTAGGGTTGGTTGGAGATGCCCATGCTCTGGAGCCTCCTGCATGTCAGACAACCAGCTCGTCGCTTTAGCTCATCTTTTAAAATTCACACTTTCACACGTACATATAATCCTCACAATAATTCTTTGGAGAAGCTGAAACCTGACAGGCTCAGGGTGGCAGATAATATTTTCCAGAACAGCAAGAGATAATATTAAAAATAAATAAAATAAGACAATGCAGTGTTTTAAGCCACCAGGTTTTGGGTATGATTTGCCGCACAGCAATAGATAATTGGAATACCAGGTAGCCTGCCCGAGGCATCTCCGCAGCCAGATAGATGCGCTTCTCTATCCCAGGTTGGCCCCCTCTCTCTGCTCTGCCTTGTTCCTGAATCAGGCAGCACGATGCAAGCCCCACACACAGCTACGGAAAGAAACTCTAAATGCATCCCTTTCCAGAGCAGTGGGACCCAGTTCCTCTCTGGGAGCCAGGTGTCAAGGTAGTGCCCGGCATACAATAGGTGCTCAATAAATCTTTGGGAAATAAAGGAAGCAATTGCAGGCCCATCCTAGGAGCTAACAGGACAATGAACCAGACACAGATCCTTCCTGTTCATGGTGGGGTTGGGTGGGGAGGGGCGGGAGGAAATTGCCCTTTAGGGAGGAGACAGCAATAAGCAAGCAATTCGGATGACCTGAGTCTCTAAGTGCCGTGGATAAACAGGGCTCTGTGATGGGGAGTGAGGCCCCAGAAGTCCTCTTTAGGAGGTGACATGGGAATGTGTGAATGAGACCTGAAAGACAGAAAGATGCCAGCTTTGGGCAGATGAGAACATGGTGACATGTACCCCTCAGTCCTCCTGACAGAGGGGTGGCCAAATGAACAGCTAAAAGAGGTCCAAACACACTTGTGCACCTATTCATATCCTAGAGCAGAGCAAATAAAAAAAACCATATGACAGCATGGAATAAACAGCAGGGCCTCAGTCAGGAGTTCAACTTCACTGCTGTTCCCCAAGTGGCCTTGGAGTGACTGTTCCTCTCCCTGGGCCTCTGTGTTTCTTGCTATAGGATCAAGAGGTTGGGTGGAATCGATGGCAGGCTGGACTGGCGCACACCCGCCTGTTACAGCAGACTGTGTGCGTCTCCTCCCAGCTCCACATTCGGCGACGTCACCTCGGAGGGTGGAAACTGGCCACAGTGGAAGCAGTTATACCACGGGAACTGGGAAATGCCACCAGCCTGAATTTTTATTTTTTTGAGAGTTAGTTGCTAAATATTCACCAGCACATCACTGGACTATATGGGTGCTTCTCAAACTCTTTTGCTAATATTTCCTAGCTGCAGAGGATAGCTGATACATAACCCCAGAGGCCTGGGATCGCAGCATTTTCGAATCTTCCTTAGAATCTCCTATCGTAGGCCAGGTGCGGTGATTCACCTGTTATCCCAGCAGAGGCAAATGGATCGCTTGAGGTCAGGAGTTCAAGTCCAGCCTGGCCAACATGGTGAAATCCCATCTCTACTAAAAATACAAAAATGAGCCAGATGTGGTGGTGCACCTTTGTAGTCTCAGCTACTCAGGAGACTGAGGCCCGAGAATGCCCTGAACCAGGGAGGCGGACGTTGCCGTGAGCCAAGAGTGGGTCACTGCCCTCCAGCCTGGGCAGCAGAGTGAGTCTCTGTCTCAAAAAAAAAAAAAGAATCTCCTATTGTAGTTTTTAAATTTACAGTTAATTTAACCTTCTACACCTTAATGTGTCTGTGTATCTTGCTTCCTGAAACACTCAAAATACAAAATGTTACTTTCGTAACTTCTGGAAGATGTATTTTGTTGGTCCTGTGGGTTTTTTACATCACGCTCACACACACCCACAGCCCTTCTCGGGCGGGCGTGGCCCTGTGTCAGGGCTGGCGCTGGTCCTCCAGGTGGAAGGCGTCCTCCGCTCCCGTCTCTCTTCTGCCCTTGCCCCTTTTCCTTTCACACCATGGCCCGCCCTGACTTGGAACTGAAATGGGCCCTGGGTGAGGAGAAACCGGACCTTGCAGTTGATCCATGAGGCCCTGGGGCTCCGAACAGAGGTTCTCAGGGCCTGCTCTTGACAGTGAGCCCAGGCCTGGTCGGACACACTTCCCACCCTCTTGCGACAGAGCGGCTGCTGGCTCCTCGCGGGTATCTCCAGCGGCCCCGCCAGCACCCACGGGCGAGTTCTCTGCAGACAGAAAGGAACGAGAGTTTCCTTTGCCTCCTCCTTGTCTGAAGGCGAGTGGGCTTAGATCATCACACTGGGGCTTAGCTGCGGAGATCTGTTTTCTGCATCCCAGACTCAAGGCTACCACAGACTTCCTGGCTGACCTTGGACAAACAGTTCTGTTTTTTTCTGTGCCTCTTTTTCCACCATCAGCTGCTGCAAACTTCACTGCTGGGGACGGCTGAGTAGATGTCTGAGACAGCCTCGAAAAGGGGCCAGTGATATTTCCAAACGCAGAGCTGGGCCCGTGGCCCGTGGTTCCATAGCACCGAGAGAAGGGCAGAGACCCAGCCTCTTCCAGGATGCCAGACTCTGGGGTGCTCGAACACTCATCATGGAAAATCCCAGAAAAAAGTACAAAGCAACAGCATCTCCCGAAGGAGACTTGAGGGCTCCGTGGCGGGGATGGGAACTGGCATGGGTACCTGGGGGAGGGGACAGCCTGATGCTGAAGGGACCCTCTCCCTTCTCTAAGCTTCTCAAAAGACTCTCAGCTCTGCACTGGCACCTCAGCCCCCCTGGGGCTGCCCCTCTCCCAAGCACTCCACCAAATTTCCACGGAGAGCCTCTTCCCCATTCGATTCAATGGCCATTTTCCAGAACTGATCTCACTGTCTGCTCCATCCTGTATGAAACAACTGCTCACTCCCTTTCGCTTTAAACCCTCTACTCTGGTGGTGTGTTCGTGTGGTGTACTTGTATTTGTGTTGCACTCTCCTAAAGCAGAGGCCCGAGGCAAACCCTGCATGTGGCCGGTGTATGTAGGGGTGGTCCCGGGAAGCAGCGGACTCAGGAAAAAGTGTGTGTTACTGGGCTGGGTACTGCTGTGGGCACTCAGGGCTGGAAGACTGCTGGGACCCTCCGAGGGGCTGTGTAGAATGCACCTAGAACCTTCCCTCCAAAGGCTGCCAGGCGGGAGCACTGGTCTAGACCCCATGAGTTGAAGGTCACTTCCCAGGGATATTAACTCCTGAGACAGTAACAGGAGCCGAGGGGGTGCTAAAGGCGCGAAGCCACCCGCACGTGCAGGAGCTTTCCACACCGCAGCTGCGGCCAGTGTGGCCCTGAGGATGACACCAGCCTGTCTTCTGGACACGGCCTCTGTGACAGCCGGATCCTGGGCTGCTCCTGCTCGTGGGGCCATCACTGACACCTGCTCGCCTCCCGCCACACCCAATGTCCTTGGCTTCTCTCCGTCACCACACAGAACACATTGTGTTCACATTTCTTTACGTTTTTCTCCTCTAGGAAACTTCTTGTTGGCAGGAACAAGCATTGTTCCGTCAGCCTGTCGCCTAATGCCGTGTCTGACACAAAGCAGGAGCTCAGGAAGGCACACTGCTCTCTTTTCCCCGTAAAAAGCCCATCTGCGGTGGTGTTAGGAGCCCATTTTCACTGCCCTTGAGACCCCACATGAAGGCTGCCTACTATTTCTGAAGAACACGGGGCCTATTTCTGAAGAACACGGGGCTCTGGGATGGTACAAGCTGCCACTTTTTCCTCTCAGGAATTCCAACCTGGCGGGTGATCACCCAGCTGGGACATTGCCCTCCGAAAGTCCCCGACTCCAGAACTCCACCAACCTGCCCCGTCTCCACCCCGCACATTTTCACAAGGCCTGGCGAACGTGCAATTCTGTGCACCTTCCCAGCAAGTTAGGGCTGGTTGGAACCCTTACCCCATAAAGCAGTTCTTCCCCATCCCGTCTCTCCCAGCCCCTGGAACCCACCAATCTGCCTTCTGTCTCTGTGGATTTTACCTATTCTGGATATTTTTTAAAAAATAAAGTCGTATGATATGTGACTAGCTTCTTTCACTGAACATAATGTTTTCAAGGTTCATCCATGTTAGCACGTGTCAGTACTTCATTTCTTTTTCATGAATGAATAATGTTCCAGACATACCACAGTGAGTTTATCCAGTCATCCACTGAGGGACACGGGCTGTTTCTACCTTTTTAGCTGTTGTGAACAGTCCTGCTATAAGCATACATCTGGGTGTATTTGTTGAGCACCAGTTTTCAATTATTTTGAGTATATAGGTAAGGGTAGAATCACAGGATCATATGATAATTCTGTGTTTAACTTTTTGAGGAACCATCAAACCATTTTCCACTGAGGAGGAACCATGAGGCTGGGTTCCAGCCAGCCCTAAACTATATTCCCACCAGCAATATATAAAGAATCCAATTACTCCACACCCTTGCCAACACTTGTTATTTTCCATTAAAAAAATCATTCAAGTGGGTGTGAAGTGGTAACTTATTGTGGTTTTGATTTGCATTTCCCTAATAATGAATAACCTTGAGCATCCTTTCATATGCTTGTTGGCCATTTGCATGTCTTCTCTGGAGAAATGTTTATTTGCTTAGTTTACCCAAGTCCTTTTTGAAATTAAGCTGTTTGTCCTTTTGTTATTGAGTTGTAAGAGTTCTTTACATATTTTGGATACCAGACCCTTATCAAAAATATGACTTGCAAATACTCTCTCTCATGTTATAAGCTGTTTTTTCACTTTCTAGAGAATGTCCTTTGATACACAAAAGTGTTTAATTTTGAAGTCCAATTTATTTAGCTTTTCTTTTGTCACATGTGCTTTGGTGTCATATCTAAGAATCCCTTGCTGAATCCAAGATTAAAGATTTCCCATATGTTTTCTTCTAAGAGTCTTATGGTTGGTTCATTTTGAGTAAATTTTTTTCACATGGTGTGAGGTAGGGGTGCAAATTTATTCTTTTGCATGTAGATATACAACTGTCTGAGTATTCTCTTTGACTTTCCACATTAACCTCATGAGAGAAGCAGTGTTATCAACTCACTTTTACAGATGGGGAAACTGAGGTTTTCCAAGGTGAAAAAGCCGCCCAAAGCCACAGAGATAGCCCATGGTTACCACTGAGATTTGGTTTTGGGCCTCAGTAAGAACCAGCACATCTGACCATTTATGACTGATTCTCTGGCACTCGGCCCTGGCCCTTTTGCCCCCTGATTTCAGCCTGGCTATGGGGGTCAGTGTGCACGCACAGCCTGCGTCCCTTCTCAGCTGTGCTGCATCTTCTCTCTGCTCTCCCATTGGGGGGGTTTTCCTGAATCCTTGAGAGGCAGCAAAGTCCACACACAGGCACCATTCTGGGAGGTGACACCCTTCCAGGGGGAGAATTCTATATGCTTCCTCTGTGGATGGAGCTGCCATGCCCACCTCACGAAGCCTCTCAATGAAGCATCCTCCTCCTCTCGGTCTCCCTGCACCACACCCTTGCCTGCTGGGATCCCCACCCAGATAAACCACCTGTACTTAAGTCCTCGCTCAGCTCTGCTTTTGAGAAATCCAACTAAGGTACCCACCCAAATTTGCAGGAGATGTCTCTCACCCTTGCCAAGTCTCCTTCCATCAGAGTACTCCAAGCCTCTGCCTGGCCACGTCCACAGGAGGCCGGTGTGGCCCAGCCCAGGCCACAACTCCTGCTGACCCCATATCTGACCTGGAGGCCAGAAGGAGTCATTTTACCATAGCTCTGAGTCATATCTACAAGAAAGGATTCAAATCCTGTTTGGGCTGATGTTGCCAAAACTCAAACAAGAATTCTGCCTCAAGGCACTACTTTTTTCAAGAATACATGCACAGCTGGGCTTCCCCTCGAAGTCATAGCTCTCAGCACTCAAGATTCCTCCACCTGGCAGCCTCCCTGGAAAGGTCTCCTGGCAAAAAGGAAGCCACTAGGAAGGAATTGGGAGAAGACAAGTGCCCAAGGTCCTGCATAATCTTTGTTCCAGAGTTTCATTGCCCCACAGTTTTCCTAACTATAAATGACCTTTCCTAATAAAGGGGCTTGCACCAAGAGACTACTAACCCCCAACTCTTAGAAGTGTGCTCAGCCTGCAAAGGATCAGGGAACAGTGTGATTGTAGGTTATGAGCCAGAGAGCCACATTCAGATTCATGATTTGGGGTTATCCAGATAGTTACTGGACCCATCCTAAGAGCTCAGGGTCAGGCTGACAGTGGGGAGGCAGGATGTGAGGATGCCAATCTCTCAGAAGCAGTAACTTCCTCAACCTTTTTTTTGAGATGAAGTCTCGCTCTGTCACCCAGGCTGGAGTGCAGTGGCGTGATATCGGCTCACTGCAATCTCTGTCTCCCTGGTTCAAACAATTCTCCAGCCTCAGCCTCCCAAGTAGCTAGGACTACAGGCGTGTGTCACCATGTCCAGCTAATTTTTGTATTTTCAGTAAAGGATGAGTTTTCACCATGTTGACCAGGATGGTCTCGATCTCTTGACCCTGTGATCTGCCCGCCTCAGCCTCCCAAAGTGCTGGGATTACAGGTGTGAGCCACCGCGCCCAGCCTTTCTCAACTTTTAATGGCTTCTCTTAAAAGCCTGTGTTGGGTCTTATTCTTCTCCTGCACCCTTTCTCCCTTCGCACAGATGGGAACACGCACCGAGCTGCAGTCCTTGTCCACATGCCGAAACCCTCAGGAGACACAGCTCTGCATTCGCCTGGTCCGCCTGACTCCATGCTGTCCGGGCTCATGAATGTCTGTGGAATGGATTGTGTGTGGGCCACATACACAGGCCACTCACAACAGAGACAGCAGCTCTCAATCCTGGCTGCACATCGGAATCTCCTGAGAAGCTCGAAAAGCACTGAAGCTGGGTCCTATTCCAGAGATCCTGATTTGACTGGTCTGGGTTGGAACCCAGGTCATGAGATTTTTGAAAGAATTCCCCAGATGGTTACAGGGTGTGTACAACAGGAGTTCTCAAACTTGAGCTGCATCTGGATCCCCTAGGCCCTGGGGAGTTTGTTAATTGCAGCTCCTCCAACCCCTGCCCAGAGTATCTGATAAAGTGGATCTGCAGTGGGACTCCAGAATCCATGCTTTGTGTTTCTTTGTGTGTTTTTTAAGAGGCAATGTCCCACTGCATCGCTCAGGCTGGATTGCAGTGGCACGATGACAGCTCACTGTAGCCTCCAACCCCTGGGCTAAGTGATCCTCCCACCTCAGCTTCTGGAGTAGGTGGAACTACAGGTACGCACCACCGTGCCTGGCTAACAGAATCTGCACTTCTAACAAGTGATGCAGGAGAGTTGCTGAAAACAGGGGCAGTTTGTTCTTTCGGGGGAGAGCTGGAAGCAGAAATGCAGGGTATGGAGGGACGTGGGGAGATGCCAGGGCAGGCTGTGCCTCGGGTGAAGCATGAAGGGCACGGTCAAGGGAGAAGGACCTGGGAAAGGAGGTGGGCGGAACCCAGAGGTGGGGCAAGCAGCTGAGCTGAGGTCTCTGCTCTGCTCGCCAAGAGCATTCCTTCCGGGCTCCTGAGAACCCGAGTGGTGCAGGCCCACTGGCTTCACCTGTCCCCTGGACAACAGCTTAGCCTCCCCTCTGGCCTCCCTGCCCCTCTCAGGCCCCACCACATCCGTTTTCCCCTCTGCAACCAGAGCGACCATTCAATATGGTCAGTCCAGCTGAGTCATGTCATCCCTCTGCTTAAATCCTCCGAGGAGTTTCCCAGTCTACCAGGAATGACGTTCAAATTCTATGTCCCGTTTACCCCACCA
>PVKP010032491.1:0-25876 GCA_004027715.1 Plecturocebus donacophilus | reverse complement strand
CAATGTAGTTTTGATTTGCATTTCTCTAATGACCAGTGATGATGAGCATTTTTTCATATGTTTATTGGCCTCATGTATGTCTCCTTTTGTAAAGCGTCTGTTCATATCCTTTGCCCACTTTTGAGATGGAGTTTCACTCTTGTTGCCTAAGCTAGAGTGCAACAGCATGATCTTGGCTCACCGCAACCTCCACCTCCCGGGTTCAAGCAATTCTCCTGCCTCAGCCTCCCGAGTAGCTGGGATTACAGGCATGTGCCATCACACCCGGCTAATTTTGTGTTTTTAGTAGAGACATATATACCTATATATGAAGAGGAAACCATTATGGCCCTGCAGAGAACAACATGTATGGTCATTCAGGGCTCTTCAGAGAAGAAAGGGGTTTGGGAAGACAGCGTTCTTACTTTTAAACTGGTAGAGACTTAGTCAGAGGGCGGTATTATGTGTACCTAGAAAATACATGTTAATACCAGGAACTCTGCCAAGACAACATGGTGTGGTTCTTTGTACATAGTAGTTGCTTATAAACACTTGTTGATAATGCGGGTACTGGAGAAAGATTAGCTCAATATAAAAAAGGACCAATAAAATTACTTCCAGGATATGTGCCAGAAACAGAAACATTGTTTAGGAGGCTGTTTCCCTGGGTCCTGCCTAAGTGGGCAGGAGCACCTCAAAATATTTTGATAATTTTAAAATAAAGAAATATAACTTTGGAATTAGTAAGATATTTAAAAATGATGACAAGAATAAGAAAACTAGAAAATATTCAACAAACACGTTCAGAATGCATTTCAAGGTAAAACGACCATGCTAGCTATATTTTATATGCATCCCAAGAATAATACTATAAAATCACAGTCATTAATGTGGATTTTGTAAGTGCACGAAAGTGTGGGCCCAATGCCACCACTGGAACAATATAACGTGTCTCAGTCTTCATCTCCCAAGGGGACACTAGAAATTCTAGTTTTATTTGTACCAGGCAAACAAAGGATTGCCAAGTATAGTAATTGGAATTTTCCTAACGACAAAATAATAGATGCTCAGAAAGTCATTGACTGTCTGGCATACCAAATCACATCTCAGGGCTTGTGGCCAAATCAGTAGCACAAGGCTGGGCTGACCCATTCTCCCATCTCCCAGACCTTCACATTCTTCCTTTTTGACAGATGTTTAATGAGAAATAGTGCATACAAATACGTCTTCATAAACTATTGTTAACAGAAGCAATTCCAGGATTCTGAATAAGATGAAAATAAGCTGATTAGATTCAACAAGTATTTATGTTACAAATATTAAGCTGTTTTGGTCACGGCTTAGCATTATAATTATATAATGTCTATTTAATTTTCTATGTTAAATTTCTGTGTCAATAAATTGGAATTCCTAATGTAGAATTTCCCATCCGTAATTATTTCTAATTAGTCCTGCATATGTTTTATTTATGATAAATGCCATTTGTTCTCCTTCGATTTCTGGATTACAAATTCATTATGATTAGCAGCAAAATTTTCTGAAATTTTTTTACATGATATTTTTTGACTTGTATACAAAGCAAAAAATCCTCAAAATATTTCACAGTAAAAAAGAAAACCACTATTGTTATCAGGCTGACTTATTTAGATTTGGACTTATCTGTGTTTTAAGGTATGTTTACCTTGGAATCGGGCTAATGTCTCTTAAAACCTGCTCTCCTATTTCCCTGCTGCCACCAGGAATTTGTAGAAGCGTTTGGCATTTTAAAATGTTGGTGTCTCTGATGTCTTCATTCAGAGTTACTTCAAGCCAAGCAGCAAAGGAGCTGCAGCTGAACACCTCATGGCTTCACTTCTTATTTACTACCACAACTAAAACACAGACACACAGTGCGAGAGAGGTCACCTACCATGCTGAAGGCCTTCCCGAGGGTCTACTGCTGGATGCGTTGCATGGTGTGAAGTGTGTGAATTCTGGATCCAGACTGCCAGAGTTGGAATCTTGGCTCTGCTACTCGCTGGCAGATTGGCCTTGGGATAATATCTTACTGTCTAAAACATAGATTTCAAATTGTAAAATGGGTATGGCTAGCATTACTTCAGGAAATGGCTAGAAAATATCTACATATTGACTTAAATTAAGCATACTTTTTTTTTAAATTTCAACTTTTTAGATTCAGGAGGTACATGTGCAGGTTTTTTCCCATGGTATATTGCATGACATTGAGGTTTGGGATAAAGCCTGCATTTTAAAAGTAAAACTGGTAAGTGTTAAAAAGAAAAGAGGAAGCAGCAGTCAAACGCTGGATTCAGAGAGCCTGTGGTGCACAACCGTGTGTGGAGTGGTGCTGGTGGGTACAATGTCTCCACTTCTTGCAATGGCAAAACTTTTTTTTTTCAAGGGAAATCCAATTCCTATGGCTTAGGTGAGTGACACTGGGTACCATCTCTTCCCATCCTCTGGGAAGGTGACATATAGCTCAGGTGGTGAAACAGAACCTCGACGTTCTCACCACTGTGTTTACTTCAGAAAAGAGTATGTGGTTCAAATGCTGCTGACAGCTCTCAAAGATGAGATATTCGGATTTGGGGTATCAGAGGCTGTATTAGTTTATTGCTATAAAGGAATATCTAAGACTGAGTAATTGATAAGAAAGAGATTTGCTTGGCTCATGGGTCTGCACGCTGTACAGGAAGTACAATGCTGGTGTCGACTTCCTGTGGCCACAGGGAGCCTCCAATCATGGTGGACCGCACAGGGGAGCAGATATGTCACGTGGCAAGACAGGGCAAGAGCAGGGCAGAGGTGCCAGCCTCTTTTAAACAACCAGCTCTTGTGTGAACAAACAGTGTGAAATCTCACTCGTCACCAAGGGGATGACAAGACATTTATGAAGGATCCATCCCCATAACCCAAACACTTCACACCAGCCCACCTCTAACACTGGGGTCACATTTCCATGTGAGATTTGGAGGGAACACACATCCAAAGTGTATATCAGAGGTAGCTTTTCCTTTGTTATCACAAACCTGAAGGACATGTTGGAGGTCAACTTTTTCACCAAATGTGGAGGAGTGACTTAAATTTAATGCTAAAAGATTGATAATTCCCAAAATGGAGTTAGAGAAAAAGTTCAATGGAATTATTTGAGCACCTGGATCTGATTGTGCCAGAAGCCAGATATACTCTGGGACTATGCAATTTTGTGAATCAATAAACCAGTACATTTTGCCCCGTTTTTCAGAGTTAAATTTCTGTCATACACAATCAAAAGTCCATTGGATTAACATCTTGAGCTGCAATGCAGAATAATGTCATTGAGAAAGCTCTACAATTGGAAGAGAAGAATTTCAAGCTTTGATATAACTTATGAGTATTAAATAAGAGTGAATAATTTAGATTCTTTACAACTTTCATCATTGTAAAATAAAGATATCAACCTTTGCTTATCTCATAAATCTTGAGGAACTTCAGTAAAGCAGTGTATGTGATGGACTGTGCTATATAGGATTACATTTTGTAGTCACAGTAGCAGGTAGATGGAGTCCTGCAGTTTTTACTTTCTAATACTGTTGAGAAATACACCTGTAAGTTCTCAGTACTCACCTGCCTTTCCATGTAAACATCACAAACTCATGAGTAAGTTTGTGAACAGAATAGAATAGAAAATAATAGGTGAAATCTTTCCGTTTATAATACACACATCTGATTATTTATAGGATATATAATTGCAAAGCTTTCTTAGCAGAGTGATTGATCGTAAACTTTAAAACTGTATACTCTGTGAAATTACCAGTACTTTTTTGCTACTGAGAAGCATACTAATGCAGCTCTAAGGTGGAAATTTTGAGAGCATTGTTAACTCTCTTACATGGACTTCATGGACTAATTCAGTGAGTATTAGCCCTTCTGTTGTGTTGTGAATGGTTCTTTTCTTCCCTTGAATTATTGAATTTGCATATGTATGACTGCATATGTGAAATCCAGATAGCAAATAAAATAAATACATTATTCTTTATATTTAATGTTTATATTATGTAGTGTGTTGGTAACTTCAGTCTTCTAGGAAATGTTTAAAATATGTTGGCATTCAACTGGAAGCAGCAGCTGAATTTTCTGTTAAAAATTCAGACTCCAATATTGGTTTGGGTGATGAGGCGATTAGTAATGATATCTGGAGCTCTGTCCCAGCTCTTGGAGTGCTGAAGTTAGAGCTGTCTACACCGTGTTCATTGACCTCTAAAATGAGTAGCTGGGCACTTGTCTGAGTTCAGTGATCCACAGCAGAAATAACATTAAAGCTGAAGCCATGACTTTAATATGTGTGGTCTTGTCAGAAACGGCCTACGTGGGCCATGCGTTGAAATTGATCCACTTTTCTCCAAGGCAGAGCTGAGACACTGATACAGAAATATGACCCAGCTGATGTCTTGAGGGCTGGAGCTGATCTCATTTCAATTTCCATTTCTTAAAGGTACCCATGTAATGCCTTTAAATTCAGCCAGAAAAGAACAAAGGAAGATCTCATTAGTTTTCTCCTTGGTCTTGTTGTTGTGGCAGGAAAGCCCTTAAGAACTGAAATTATATTCTGTGCGTGTTGAGAGTTTGTCCAGTTTGATCAAGCGTAATCTGAATGCAAGCCCCGAGCGATCTGAGGCCTGCAAGAGGAAGACACTGTCAAGACTCAATTTTCCACAACCGTCTCCAGCTTTGTGCTGTGCCCCCGAGATTGGAGGGCCTGAGATGCTTTATCAGCCTTCATAAAGTCAGCAGCCAAGAGCTGCACCAGGGCGAGGCACTGGTACTGTGAAGTAAAGCTCAGGATTCACGGGAGAGATGCAACCACTGCTGCAAATCGTGAGCGCATTCCAGTCCAAGTGGGAAGCCTGACATTTTAAGGGAGATATTCAGTAAGGACTTCAAAACACATTTCCACAACTAGCTACACAACCCCGCAACTGTCTTGTTTTCAACTTTTTTTTCTCCAAATATACTGTCAAAATAAATGGCAGTGTGTGTGTGTATGTGTGTATGTTAGATAGAGAGATAACAGATATTTATATAATTTTAAGCTTGTGACATTACGGGATTTTATTCTTCAGTAGTTTCAAAAGAGAAGCTTTTTCATGCATATATTGAAAAAGATCTCTTTTAACATAATCTTGCATTATTATAAAGCCACAGATAGTATTTTGGGGGAGTGTAGTCTGTTCCAATGAAGGAAGGCAGAGCATGGATTTACTTTTAGGAGGCCGATCTTCCTTCATAAAGGATCTTTAGGCTTTGCTTACATCATGCTTTGAGATGTTTTATTTCATTGAAAAGAGCTACTATATGAAAAATATTTTATGTAAAAATTGACCATATTCTCATGTAGGGCTATAAACATAAAGAATTGAGTGATCTCTCTTATCCAACAAAGCATAAATAAATGACTTTGGCCACAGTGTTCTTGCTCTCACATGGACGCAGGGAGGGGAGCATCACACACTGGGGTCAGTTGTTGGGGGGGGGCTAGGGGAGGGACAGCAGCGTGGGGTAGGGCAGCTGGGGAGGGATAACATGGTGAGAAATGCCAGATATAGGTGACGGGGGGATGGAGGAAGCAAACCACATTGCCATGTGTGTATCTATGCAACAATCCTGCATGATCCATACATGTACCCCAGAACCTAAAGTACAATTAAAATATATATATATATATTTATATATAATTGAGTTAAAAAAATCTTTAGAGACATATCATCAAGTACAAAGGAAACATTCATTGTGTTCTGACATTATAAAAAGTAATGAAACATTTGTGAAATTTTGATGGCTATTTGGTGATATCGAAGTAATTATTGATATCCTTGTTTGGGGTGTGATAATGCTATTGTGATTTTATTTGGGAGAAATAAGAGTATCTTTTCAAGTGCTTATTACAATACAGATTAAATGATAAAAAAATTTTCATTTTTATTTCTTTTACTTTAGTACCACAAGAGTTGGGTATAGAGAACTCTGTTATCTGGAAGTTAATAGATATTTTTCTAGTTATTTTAATTGTGTTGATAGAAAGTTAGTGTTAACAATGTACATAAATGAATTATCAATTTTCAAATAAAGTTGCAATAATGAACATTTATGAATGATTTTCTGATCATTGTTTAATCTTTGATTTTCATGAAGCCCTTCGTAGGGTCAGAGAATTCAATATTCCTAGGACATCAGCCCAAAAGAAGGGAAAACTGAGAGCTCGTCACCGTTAGGCAGGCTGTGGATGAAACAGTTAATCTGAAACACCTTGACTTTCAAGTTATGAGGACCCATAACAGTCCTTTTTTTTTTCTTTTTTTTAAACAGGAAGTCTAGCTGAGGAGGCTGCAGGCTTTGACTCCACAGGAACATGAGTACCTGAAGCATTACAGATCGTGGAGTGACTTAGCCTGTCTACTTAGCATACACTCCTACTTAGCATACGCCCTAAATATCCATCAGCAAAAACTGACCTCTGCCATGATCAAAATAAGAGGTGCTTTAAATCAAAGAGGTAACATTTACCATTTTATTTCCCCTTTGCCTGCGCTGAGGTACCTGAGCCATGAAAGAAGCAGTGAATTGGGCTAGGGCTAAGCACGTGGGGTAGTCACACCATTTTGAAAACGTGACCTCATAAAGAATGTAAGTAGTTATATCAAATTTGTCCCCTTACTAATGTGAAATCCACCATTGTTTGATTCTCTCCTTTAGGCTTAGAAACAAATTGGTCATTTATTTGTATTGAACTGTTCACTGTACATTTAGACAGAAAAGGAGTTTTAAGGCCCTCTTCCTTCTTTTCCTATCAATTAATACTGGAATGTGGATGTGCACAGTAATAAAAGGACATGGTAAATAGTGTCTACCAAGCAGCTACCATGTGCTGGGCACCAAGCCTTGTATTTCACATAAATAATCTTACTTAGTCTTTACAATGAACTTGGTACCATTATGTCAATTTGGTAGATGATCAAGCTCATAATGTGAAAGGTGAAGTGACCAGTCCAAGATTATTGAATCAATGAAACCTGTCCATTTACTGCTACCTCTTTTGAGATTTCCATTTCCCTCTTAATATTCTAAGTAATAGAATAGACTTTAATTTATGTTGTTTAGAATACTTAGCAGAACCTACAGACAGAATATTCAGAGACCCTGTTCCCTCAAAGAATGGTTATAAATTCAGTGGTAGTATGATATTACTTTCTTGATAGATCCTAAACTTAAGAAGGTTTATAAAAAAGGTGTTATAATGCCAGGAAAAATTACGTGTATACAACTTTATATATATATATTTATACATATATACGTATATATATATGTGTATATATATGTATATATATATATATGTATATATATATGCAGTCTTTGACATTTCAATGCCTTCAGGCTCAATGACTGGAAAACAACTTACTGCTACTTCTGAAAGATTAGACAGCAGACATTTACCCTGGAAGTAAAATAATAGCTTGGCAACAGTGGCACTGTATTTGTTTAAAGCTATTTGGCAACTGGAGAATCGCTTTCCACCCATGAAACATTTTACTCATTAATGAAGAACACTGATTCATTGCACATTGTAGACCTTTTGGCGTTTTGTGTTAGACAAATAAATTTAAGCTCGATTTGATGGAAGGAGAGTTATGGTTAGAGATGCTACTTAAGATCAAGTGTGACTGGTGCCATAAGAAATAATAATTTGTCAACCTCGCTAAGAATTACGTATCTGAGCTATTAATTCTGAGACTTGACAAGTCTCGAATTACATGTTACTTAGAAATATGGTTGTTCAAATATGATTCAAGCATCGACTGCTTTTTTGTAGTTCTCATTTTGATACTCTATAAATGATTCATGTTTGGGATTTTATACCACGCTTCTGAAAAGCACAGCATACATTATTTTACCTATTGATCCTTATGTAATAGGTCAACAAATGTATATCAACCTCCACTACGGATCTGGCTTGATGCTGAGGCTGGAAGCATTGCACATGCTGGGACTCTGGTGCTTCCATTATTATAGTTTACAATGCAGAGCAAATATTTGAGTTGCACAAACATTGTCATTTCTAAAAATGGCAGTCACTTCATTTGTGCACCATTATTAAACACATACTCAAGGTAGCTTTGCTGCCAAATGAACTGAGTTAAATTGCTTACAATGAGGTGGTTTGCATGTTAATATTCAATACTTTGTCCAATACCATCACATCTGTGTTATGAAAATTGCATATATGCTGATTACACTTTCAGAAATTGCTTTCTTCTGCTTTTTCTATCTTAAAATCAACTTAAATATACTAGTCTTGCAAAGTTTATCAGTTATTTTGGTAAACAGCAAAAAACAAATCCTGCCCCACCTACTTTCTTTCTCCCACCTACAAAATCGAAGCCAATGTTCCGGGTCAGGTTGGCATGCGTGTGGGGATCACGGATCCTTTGGATGTTTCGTGTATTTTGAAGCATGCCTTGCCTGCCCCAGTTTTCTAACGATGACATTGTATTCAAGTGTGGTTCAAGGTTGCTCATACAGGTCCACGCATGATGCTCAAATCTGACTGCTTGTTAAATATTACAAAAAACCAAGTGTGTATGTTTCATTGCTTTGGAAAAATGGATTTAACACTAGCTCAGCAAAGCTTTATGATATTGCTATTTCAAGTCACTTTGGTTCATTGATTAAATAAAAGGCAATTTGACTGGTTTAGCAATATTTAAATGAAAGGGATATGTACTAATCTTTATCTAATTATACCTCTTATATTTTTAATTTTACAGTATAGACTGTGCACTGATTTGAACTATGAGTGTACTAAACATAACTCTTACCTGTGATACCTTTGATTTATTTTCAACTTTGAAGGCCTTGAAAATAATTTTAATTTTAGGCAGTAGGTATATACTACGTATTCTCCCTGAGTAGATAAAATGCTTTCTGTAGCCAAGTGCAAGTCTGATTGTAGATTGTCCAGTGAGGTTTAAGTAATGGGAGAACAGAGGCTAGCAGTTGGTTAAACCAGTGGATCTTACAGGTTGGCCGTTGCAGCAGCACAGCTCTGGCTCTCCACCTGTACATGAAGTATAACGAGTGCAAAGGGCGTTGCCAAACCTGGGCTCGGATGCCTGCTTTTCACATACCAGGCGACCGATCATGATCACGCTCCTGAGGGTGCAAAATAATCTGAGTCCTAATTCCTTAAGTAGGAGTGACAGTTCTTATAAAATAGCTGCACATAATAGATGCTGAAAAGTGTTTCTCTTCTAATAGTTTGTACAGTGCTTTTTCTATAAATTAGTACAAATTCTCTGTCTTAAGTAATCTTGAGTATTTGGGGAGCAAATTTTGATTCAAGGAGGAAATATGGAAAATGACATAAAGGATAATTATTTCCTCCTTATTATCAGGAAGTTCCTATGTCTTGTGTCCTGCTGTGGACAGAAAAAAGAGAATCAAGAATGTTTTGAAATAATATGATAGAGAACCCAGAAATAAGGTTGCACACCTACAGCTCCCTGATCTTTGACAAAGCTGAAGAAACAAGCAATAGGGGAAAAATTCCTTACTCAATAAGACACGCTGGGATAACTGGGTAGCCATGTGCAAAAGATTGAAACTAGACTCCGTTTTTATACCATATGCAAAAGTTAACTCAAGATGGATGAAAGACTTAAATATAAAACCCAAAACCATACAAACCCTGGAAGATGACCTAGGCAATACCATCTTGGACAGGAATGGGCAAAGATTTCATGACAAAGACACTAAAAGCAGTTGCAATAAAAGCAAAACTTGGCAAGTGGGATCTAATTAAACTTAGGAGCTTCTGCACAACAGAGAAAACTATGAACATAGTGAGCAGACAACCTGCAAAATAGAAGAAAATTTTTTCAAAATATGCAACTAATAAAAGCCTAATATCCAGGATATATAAGGAACTTAGACAAATTTACATAAAAAAATACTCCTCAACAGCCCTATTAAAAAATGACCAAAGGACACGAACAGACACTTTTAAAAAGGAGACATTCATATGGCCAACAATCACACGAACAGAAGCTCGACATTACCAGCCATGAGAGTAACGCAAATCAAAACTACAATGAGATACTATTTAACACCAGTCAGAATGGCTACTTTGATACAGTTTGGCTCTGTGTCCCCACCTAAATCTCATGTCAAATTGTGATCCTTAATGTTGGAGGAAGGGCCTGGTGAGAGGTGATTGGATCATGGGGGTGGACCTCCTCCTTGCTGTTCCCAATAGTGGGTGAGTTCTCATGAGATCTGGTTGTTTGTATCACCTCCCCCTTCTCTGTCTCTCTCTCTCTCTCTCTCTGTCTCTCTGTCTCTCTCTCTCTCTGTCTCTCTCTCACTCTCACTCTCTCTGTCTCTCTCTCTGTCTCTTTCTGTCTCTCTCTCTCTGTCTCTCTCTGTTTCTCTCTCTCTCTGTCTCTCTCTCTCTCTCACTCTCTCTCTCTCTCTCCCACCGGTTCCACCATGTGAAGGTATGCCTGCATTGCCGTCACCTTCTGCCATGGTTGTAAGTTTCCTGAGGCCTTCCCAGCCAGGCTTCCTGTGCAGCTGGTGGAATCATGAGCCAGTTAATTCTCTTTTCCTCATAAATTGCCCAGTCTTAGGTAGTTCTTCACAGCAATGAGAGAACTGACTAATACACTCTTATTAAAAAGTTAAATATAACAGATGCTGGTGAGGTGGCAGAGAAAAAGGGATGCTTAAACACTGCTGATGGGAGTATAAATTAGTTTATGGAAGATAAAGGTTATTCTTCAAAGATTTAAAAACAGAACTACCATTTGACCTAACAATCCCTTTACTGGGTATATGCCTAAAGGAATATAAATCATTCAATCATACAGACACATGCACACATATGTTCATTGCAACACTATTCACAATAGCAAAGACAGGGAATCAACTAAATATTCATCAGTTGTAGAATGGATAAAATAAATGTGGTACATATACACCATGGAATACTATGCAACCATAAAAAGAATGAGATAATCTCCTTTGAGGAACATGGATGAAGCTGGAGGTCATTATCCTCAGCAAACTAATGCAGGAACAGAAAATTAACTACTGCATGTTTTCAATTATAGGTGGAAGCTAAATGATGAGAACTCATGGACCCAAAGAGAAAAACAATACATCCTGAATACGTATTGGAAACATCCATGCCTAAATGCAGTTAAGAAACTCATGCTATCAGAATAATCTTTTGGTTGTTTTTCTCCCAGTTCTTCTTTTCTCCTAGGGACTCATGGACAGTGAACAGCGATCGTACCTAGACTTACCCCCATCTCTTCTCAAAGCTGACGTGTAGTTAAATGCCACAAATAGCCTTGATCATGCAAACTTGATTCTCTTTCTGAAAAATATAATTGGTAACCCTCCTTTCTATCATGTTTACAGAAACACTGATTATCCTCGGTGCAAAGCTTCTAATCAACAGAAGGCATTGTTAGAAATTTAATTCATTCATAGGGCTTTTTTTGAGCCTAGGCTTACATTTGCTGCACTGACTCATAGTTAGCAGTTTAGAACCCTTAGTTGACGCTTTTAAAATTCAAGACGTGGACATCCTTTAGCTCTGTGAGTGATACTGAGGAAGTAAATGGCAGGGTGTGAAGCATGAAAAAAACCTCTGATCCATTTAAAACTGGCTATCATGAAAAACTTCACTGAGATGAATGCGTGGACATGCCACCCTGTTATCAAAGCAATTATTGAAGAAATCGTTTCTATTGTTTTAAGAGGTAATGAATGCCTCAGCTCTTTCATCCACTCCACTTTTACCAAACTTTTTTTTTTTATTTAGGCCCACCCTCTTCCCGGATCAAGAGGGTACAGGAGCGGGAAAGTGGAATTGAATACTTGGATTAAGACCAAAGAATGCCAGCAGTGTGAGTTGGTGGGGTGAATTCCAGGCAGTCATTCTCATTTCTAAATGCAACTGAAGCTCTTTTATCTGGAAATATGACTTGAGACCACAAGAAAGAGGAATCAGGCCAAAGCCACTTTTTGGCATTGGCACATCAGAAATACCACAGGCATAGGTTTTTTCACAGGATGGTATTTCATTGTTTGGACATCTGACTGATCCGCTGAAAACATGCACTTGTGAGAAATACATGGGAACCATTTCTTTTTGATAAATAAGGAAATACTTAGGGTTAGTATTGGATTCTGACTTTGTGTATGCTCATTTCTTTTAGCAATCACAACCTTTTTGTTTCTCTTTGCTATGTTAGGAGAGAAAGAAGACTCATGTTTATTGTACAAACACAGTCTCTTTTACGTATTAGTATGCTGGTCTTAGAGAACAAACCAGAAAGCCACAATTATTCCTACATGTTTCCAACTCTGTGGGAAATTCGCATTTTGAAGCTTCAGTATATTATGTTTAAATAAACATACCTCATTCAAATCACATCTTTTGGAAACATTTAATAAGAGAGTAAAGCAGTAGACGAAAGGCTTGTCTCTAAAAGATTGTTCTGTTCTAAGCTATTTTTCTTTGCTAAGATACTGTTTCAACAAACATATTTCTAATTCAAATTCTGGACCCTTTTTTTTAGGTTTTGAGCTGTTTCTCTAGTACCGTCTGTGCCTTTGGGTGGCAGAGCTCCTTCGTCATTGCAGGGATGTGGCTTTAAGTGCAACGCATCCTTGACGGCAGGTGAATTCATGAAGTGAAATCCAGCTTCCGACATCTGATTTCAGGTGTATTCTCCTAGCTTTATGAAAGCATAAGTTTATCTTGTTTACAATGCTGTAATAAATAGGGGTGAACTTCAGCCACCAGCCTGATCCTGTCCTACTGCTGTTGGGTGGTAGAAGATGTCGCATTGTCTCTTCTCAGTATGTGAAGAACAGTAACTAACCCCCTGAGAAACATGTTCAGAGACGTTGGTTCTTGTGTATGTTAACATGACTTGTGTATGTTAAACCGCCCTGGTATTCCTCATATGAGACCTACTCGATCATGGCGGATTATTTTTTTGTATGCTGTTAAATTCAGTTAGCTAGTATTTGGTGGAGGGCTTTCGCATCAATGTTCATTAGGGATATTTGTCTGTAGTTCTCTTTTTTGTTATGTCCTTCCTGGTTTTGGTATTAGGGTGATGCTGGTTTCATAGAAAGATTTAGGGTGGATTCCCTCCTATTCGATCTTTTGGAATAATGTCAATAGGATTGGTACCAACTCTTCTATAAATGCTTGATATAATTCAGCTGTAAATCTATCTAGCCGTGGACTCTTTTTTTTTTTGGCAATTTTTAAAATTACTGTTTTAATCTCACTGCTTATTATTAGTCTGTTCAGAATTTCTGTTCCTTCCTGGTTTAATCTCAGAGGGTTATATATTTCCAGGAATTTTTCCTTCTTTTCTGGGTTTTCTAGTTTGTATGTATACAGGTGTTTACAGGAGCCTTAAGTGATCCTAGAGCCTTACATGGTCTCTGTGGTATTATTTGTAATAGCTTCATTTTCTTCTGTGGTATTGTTTGTAATAGCTCCCATTTTCTTTCTAATTGAGCTTATTTGGATCATCTCTTCCCTTTCTTGGTTAATCTCACCAATGGTCTATCAGTTTTGTTCATCTTTTCAAAGAACCAGCCGTTTGCTTATCTTTTGTAATTTTTTTGTTTGTTTGTTTTAATTTTCTTAATTCTGCTCTAATCTTTGTTATTTCTTTTCTTCTACTGGGTTTGGGTTTGGTTTGTTCTTGTTTCTCTAGTTTCTTGAGGTGTGACCTTCGATTGTCTATTTGTGTTCTTTAGATGAAGGCTCTTAACGCTATGAACTTTCCTCTTAGCACTGCTTTTGCTGTGTCTCAGAGGTTTTGATAGGTTGTTATCACTATTATCATTCAGTTCAAAGAAATTTTTAATTTCCACCTTGATTTCATTGTTGACCCACTGACCATTTGGGAGCAGATCATTTAATTTCTATGTATTTACATGGTTTTGAGGGATCCTTTTGGAGTTGATTTCCAATTTTATTCCACTGTGGTCTGAAAGAGTAATTTTGATTTTCTTAAATTTATTGAGACTTGTTTTGTGGCCTATCATATGGTCTGTCTTGGAAAATGGATGAGTACTGTGTATATTTTGCAGTTGTTGGGAAGAATGTTCTGTAAATCTCTGTTAAGTTCATTTGTTCTAAGGTATAGTTCAAGTCCATTGTTTCTTTGTTGATGACTTCATGTCTTGATGACCTGTCTAGTGCTGTCAGTGGAGTATTGAAGTCCCCAACTATTATTGTGTTGCTGTTTATCTCGTTTCTCAGGTCTAGTAGTAATTGTTTTATGAAGTGGGAAGCTCCAGTGTAAGGTGCATATATATTTAGGACTGTGATATTTTCCTGTTGAACAAGGCTTTTATCATTATATAATGTCCCTCTTTGTCTTTTTAACAGCTGTTGCTTTAAAGTTTGTTTTGTCTGATATAAAAACAGCTACTCCTGCTCGCCTTTGATGTCCATTTGCATGGAATATCTTTTTCCATCCCCTAACCTTGAGGTTATGTGAGTCCTTATGTGTTAGTTGATTCTCTTGAATACAGCAGATATTTGGTTGGTGAATCCTTATCCATGCTGCAATTATGTTTTGTTTTTTAAGTGAAGCATTTAAGCCACTTACAGTCAATATTGCTATTGAGATGTGAGATACTATTTTATTAATCATGCCAGTTGTTGCCTAAATATCATGCTTATTTTTTCGTTGTATTATTGTTTTATAGGTCCTATTAGATTTATGCTTTAAGGAGGTCCTATTTTTGTGCATTTTGAGAATTTGTTTTAAGATTTAGAGCTCCTTTTAGCAGTTGTTGTAGCGCTGGCTTGATAGTGGCAAGTTCTCCCAGCATTTGTTTGAAAAAGACTGTATCTTTTTTAATTTATAAAGTTTAGTTTCACTAGATATAAAACTCTTGGCTGGTAATTGTTCTGTTTAAAGAGGCTGAAGACAGGCCCCAGTCCCTACTAGCTTGTAGGGTTTCTGCTGAGAAATCTGCTGTAATCTGATAGGTTTTCCTTTGTAAGATACCTGATGCTTTTGGCTCATAGCTCTTAAGATTCTTTTCTTTGTCTCCACTTTAGATAACCTGATAATCATGTGCCTTGGCAATTATCTTTTTGTGGTGAATTTCCTGGGTGTTCTTTTAGGTTCCTGTATTTGGATATCTAGATCTCTAGCAAGGCCAGAAAGTTTTCCTCAATTTTTCTCTCAAATATGTTTCCCAAACTTGTAGATTTCTCTTCTTCCTTGGAAACAACAATTATTCTTAAGTTTAGTTGTTTACCATAATCCCAAACTTCTTGGAAGCTTTGTTCATTTCTTAAAATTCTTTGTTATTTGTCTTTTTTAGATTAACTTGAAAACTTTGTCTTCAAGCTCTGAAGTTCTTTCTTCTACTTGTTTGAGACTTTCAATGCATTTTGCATTTCTCTAAGTGTGTTCTTCATCTACAGAGGTTGTGATTGTTATTTATTTATGCTATTATTTCACTGGAGACATTTTCATTCATATCCTGTCTAATTTTCTGATTTATTGAAGCTGGACTTCATCTGTCTCTGGTGCCTCCTTGATTAGCTTAATAATCAACCTTCTGAATTCTTTTTCTCACAATTCAGAGATTGTGTCTTAGTTTGGATCCGTTGCTGGTGTGATCCGCTGGAGGTGTTAAAGAATCTTGTTCTGTCATATTATCAGAATTGTTTTTCTGGTTTCTTCTTATTTAGGTAGACCATGTAAGAGGAAAGATCTGGGGCTCAAGGGCAGCTGACCAGATTGTTCTGTCCGCCAGGGTGCTCTCTTGATGTGGTGCTCTCCCTGTTCCCCTAAGGGTGGGGCTTCCTGCCAGCCAAGCTGCTCTGATTGTTATTGCTCCTCTGGGTTTACCTGCCCAGCAGAGCTACCAGGCTCCAGGCTGATACTGAAGGCTGTCTGCAAAGAGTTCTGTGATGTGATCTCTCTTCAGGTCTCTTGGCCATGGGTACCATCACCTGCTCCGGTGGAGGCAGCAAGAAAGCCAAGTGGACTCTGAGGGTCGTTGGCTGTAGTTCTGTTTGGTGTGCTGGTTTTTGTCGGCTGACTAGGAGCTGGCACTTTCAAAGGGCATCAGCCGCAGTAGTGCAGGGAGGATACGGAGGATACGGGCTTGCTGTGGGGTTGTCTGGGCAGGTGTTCAGGCTTTCAGGCGGCGTGCAGGCCGGAGAGCTCCCGGGAGGTTATGTGCTTTGTCTCGTCCTCAGATCCCGGGAGGTTATGTGCTTTGTCTCGTCCTCAGCTCCTGGGTGGGAAGAGAACCACCGTCCGCTGTGTGTAGGGCTGGTCTGGCCTCCGCACTTCCTTGCGCAGGACTTGCTGTGGCTGCCATGGGGACGGCGGGGTGGTTCTCAAGCCACCGGGGTTGTGTCCCCAGGGGGATTATGGCGGGCTCTGCTTCTTCCTGCAGGTCACCAGGCACTTGGGCAAGGTGGCGGTGAGAGGCCTCACCAGCCGCCACACAGCCTGAAAGGCCAGTCTCAGCCCCGAGTTCACTTCCAGGCGGCCAGTGAGCAAGGCTAAGAACCTGTGCCGGGCTCCCAGCCCCTGCGCCGAGAAAGCAAGTCCACCAAGTCCACGTTTCAGGTCTCCCCGCCTGCCCGGCTTCCCCACTGCTGTCTGCTCTCCTGGCTCCTCGCACCCCCAGATTCTGTCCAGGAGACCTCAAGGTGGTGACAATTGTGACAAAGTTTACTGGAAGTTTCCTTCTCCCTGGGGTCTTTCCCCAGTTCCTCTAGCAGCCCTCTGCAAAGACCCCTGTGTGACAAAGTCAGCATGAGCTTCCCTGGGGACCGGGGGTGTCCACGGGCTCTTCCTGCGGCCCCCTCTACCCCTGTGGTTGGCTTGGGCCTCCAAATTCGTCTCAGCTTCTGGTAAGGTCTCATCCTTCTTTCATGGTCTGGACCTTCGGGTCCTCGGTGAGGACGTGTGTTCAGCGTGGACATTCCCCCTCGCACTTGGGGCACTCGCGGTTCTTTGGTTGTCCCAAAGAGTCTGAGAGGGAAAGCTGCTTCCTTCAGAGGATCCGTGGATCCTCAGCTTTTCTGACATGTTTGTGCGGTAGCTCTTGGAGCGAAAGTTTCTGACGTGAGTCTCCACACGCTGCTCTGTCTCCAAGTGAGAGCCCACCATTTTCCTGAAATTGAGATGGTACTCGTTTTCATTTATTCTTTGGTTAGACACAGGTCTTGCTCTGTCCCCAGGGCTGGCGTGCAGGGATGGCATCACAGCTCACTGTGGTCTTGAACTCCTGGCCTCAAGCGACGCTGTCCCTCCAGCCTCTTGAATAGCTGGACACAGGTGCATATCACGTGCCTAGCTAAGTCTATTTTCATAGAGGAGACTCCCGCGATGTTGTCCACTCTTGTTTTGAACTCCTGGCCTCAGACTCCCAAAGTGCTGGGATGAGAGGCACGAGCGACATTGCTCGGCCTTGAGACGTAGCTATCACCTGCATGTGTGAAGACATAAAACCGTCAGCCTCCAAACAGGCAGAACAGGTGCGGTGAACTGAGAAGGACGTCCCAGGGACGCTCTTGGAATTACTTTTAACCCCTGGAGCCACAGTGTCCAAGCCAGGCTGGTCCTATGCAGCCAGCTTGGGACCCCCACACCAAGGCCTTTCCGGGATTCCTGCGTTTCTACCAGGAGATGCTATTCTCCCAACACTGCTCACGGCACTATGGGCGATTCTGTAAGGAAGAGGCTAGACCCTCCAAATCGGAATCAAGAGCTGATTTAAAAGACCTGGAATCTGCATATAAGAAGTCTGAGAAATATCTAAACCAATTTATCTTGCTTAATTTTTCATATTTTCATGGCAGTAGTGTATGATTAAAATATCTATGTATCATTAATTTTTTCAATAGGCACATGGAATAGAAATTCATACTATTAAGAGAGCTTTGTGTCACATCGTGATTGTCTGCAGTTTTCCTTTTCAGTGGTGTTTAAAATTGTGTCTTACAATTGAGAGCGTTCTAGATGTCACAGTCACAGTGTCATTATCCCTGCTTGATACAAATGAGGAAGTTTTGCCACAGTAAGTAGCAGAACCAGGATGTAGGCTCAGTCTGCAGCCAGTATGTGACATCTTTATATTCCGCTGTTTCTCTGATTAAGTGATTACAATGAAAGCTATAACATTTTTTTAATTATACCATTCATAATAAAGTTACTACAAGAAATTTTCAGAATTCCATTCTTTCCTTTCCTGAATTTCAGACTACACGAGGCACTCTGTCTCCATAAAAAAGGCTAAGAAAAAGTCTGGCCGGGCGCAGTGGCTCACACCGGTAATCCCAGCACTTTGAGAAGCTGAGGCGGGCAGATTACCTGAGATCGAGAGTTCAAGACCAGGCTGGCCAACAGGGTGAAACTCTGTCTCTACTAAAAATACAAAAAAAAGAATTAGCCAGGTGCAGTGGTGCACGCCTATAATCCCGACTACTCTGAAGTCTGAGGCAGAAGAATCACTTGAACCCGGGAGGCAGTGGTTGCAGTGAGCCGAGATCACAGCACGGCGCTCCAGCCAGGCCTACAGAGCAAGACTCTGTCTCAAAACAACAACAAGACAAAGTCTTTCTTTTCTCCACACTTTTGCAGTTTGTTTTCTTCTTCATGCTCCCTGAAGTAAGTTCTGTCAGAAGGTACAGGTTAGAATAGAAGATGAAGATAGCCCATCTTTGCTTCAGGACCAAGTCGTCCGCATATGACACCAATGGGTGCTGTGTTTTAATCCGCTCTGGCTGCTGCACAGAAGCACCGTGTGTGATTGCACAGGCTGTGTCTGTTCTTAATCGGTGCTACTCTTCTATTTTTAATCAGTTCAGAATCCACAGGGGAATGTGGATGAAGGACTAATTCCCTCCAGTATCCCAATATATTTCCTTTTTAAGCCTATGCCAGTAGAACAAATATATTTCATTGCATGTTCATTAAAAACTCGCATGAGGAGAAAATGAAACATCTTTCATAGTATATTATTCTTACCAAATAGGACTTATGGAAACCACGATAAAATGAAAACTGTGTTTGAGATATTTATAGCATATATATGTTCAATATCGAAAACCATGTCACTTTTTTGGATCTTCAAAAGCAGACATAAAACCAGGTTTGGAGCTATAGAATATTTTTCACTTCAATATAATACAAAAATGTGATTTTACACAGGTATATGGTTTGAAAAAAGAAGCATAGAAATTACACATTTTGTACTTAGGATTAAGTATACTGCCTTAGAATAATCTAAAATCCAACAATTTTCCTTTTGGCTGAATGACCTTACACCTTCGTTTTAGAAAAAGGTGCCTGTGACTGTGTTCTTCACTTCTGAGCATCACCCTTCTCTTTCATCTTTCAAAAATAATGTAGGTAACACGATATTCTGGTTTCCTTTTGTTAAATGACCTTTATTCAGCCTAAGAACTACAGGGTAACAAGTATGACAGAAATGTTTACTGCACCATCAACGATGCTATCATGGCTACTGGCTGAAATTACGGGAAAGGGTACACATGCGTCGGAAGGCCAGCTGCGTGACGGGCGCCGGTGCAGATGACAGCTGGGACGGGAGTCCTGTGTTTCACGCAGGTGGCTCACTGCATGGGTCCATTATTCTCAGGTATGACTCACAGTTTATTAATAGAGAATAATATGATTTTATAAGTCATTTATTAAATGCCATTAATTAATAATAGATACAGAATTCATACTAAGAGAAAATAATTTTCTTCCATTATTTAAAAAATAAACTTCAGGATGAAATCGTGCCAATGCAGGCTTTGTTCATTTTTATTCTGGTTTAATCTCAGAAAACACAAACACATACATTTACAAAAGCAAATATTAAACACAGAACCTCATTTAAGAAATACAACTATAGAAAAAAAACTGCATGATTGAGTAAGTGGAAAACTTCTACGAGGCAGTGTATACATTTGATGATGTCTATAAAGCATTAAATACAAGTGAGTTATTAACCATCAGTCTTTCCTAAAGGGCCAGGAAGACAGGAATATTTGATAAAAATTAAAGGGGACAGTTGCTTGATCATTATTCATATTTATGAGAGGAAAACAGCTTTCCTAATTGTCATTTCTACAACTATCTTTTTAAAAATATTACACAAATTTTGCTATGTGACTGAAATAGCACATAAGCAAAATGTGATATATTTGCTCCCAAAAAAAGCCTGTCCCTATTTACCGAAGATGTAAAGCAAGTTTACCATTAAAGGATGTGACTTTTCCATAGTGCAAAACGACCCTGTGATCTGTAAAGAAAAATTGACATTATCAAGTGTTCTCTTAATTGTTAGTTCATCAAACAGATGATGCAATTTGGGGTTTAACCAGGATCCCACCTTTAACGACCTTTCCTTTCACCCAGGGATGTGATGGAGGGGCAAAACTCTAATGAGCACACGGTGACATTGCAACCTGTGCCTTTCTACCTTCAGACGGATGTGGTATATTGATCATCAAGTGGTTTGTAAAATATCTGGCTCAGATAGAGGGTGAGATGAAATATTTGGCTTCTGCTACGCTGCAGGGACTTCAAATATCTGTTTGCATTTCAGTACAATAAAGGTTTCTGTGATTTTCAGATTGGACACCCAGTTGTGGTTTCTCAGTCTTATCTCTCATCTAATAAATTTGGATCCAGATTTGGAAGTGTGAAAGCCGGCAATGCTGAAGGCAGTCTGGACAATCCTGCAACTCACAGTAACTGCCTGTAGCTGTCATTCTATTCAGAATCATCCAAAGCTCAATGGAATTGCTTCAGGAATACCTGGGATCTAGAAGTTTCTCTCTAAGCTTTATATGACTTGCCTTCTGCTCCCCCATTTGTTTTATTAACGTAACAATTTTTCCCAAAAGGATGATAGTGGACTTTTCCAAAAATATTACTATACATTATTTTAACCAAAACAGTCCACAGTTCATTTCTTCTCCCATTGATATCCAAATGCAAATATTTTATAATCTGGTAAAGCGACATGTCTTTTTATCACTGAAGGAAATTCCAAGATTCTCAGAACCTCAGTTTTAATGTGTAAAATTTGTCCTTGAAAATCCATTACCGATGCTAACATGGAGGCTCTCCCCCTGGAGAAGAGCTGATATGTGGATCCTCTGAGCCATCGTGCAGAGATTTTTCATCAAGGCCATACAGTTTTTGAAGGTTCCTCCTTGGGTTTTGGAAACAATTTCAGTGGACCTCCTGATGGCTGATGGAGCAGGGTCTGGCCTAGTTAACTACGCCAAAGATAACTCACACTTTAAGGACCCTTACTGAGGCGCTCTTTTCTTCTCCTGGATCCCGGTTTTGATTTATTAGATGATATTTCTTCACTATTGACTATAAATAGATATAATTTTTCATTAGAACTGAAATCTATTGATTTTTTTTCTGAAAATGTCCTGTTTATTATTAACCACAAGTTGTAGCTAATGTGTTTCTGCCTCTACCATCAATAGAAGAAACAGGGAAAGAAACCCTGAGAATATATATGAGAATGCAGTCCAGGTTGATATTAAGTTATTTAACATGTGTTCAAGAGTTCCAGAGGCAAGCACCTTTTGAGAAACTAAATATCAGTCCTGTAATTAGATGAGAAAAGATGCTCTATGTCGATAGAAAAATAAGTTAATTTAAAAAAATTATAGAGTGAAGAGATAATTTTCATTATTTAATCTCTCTGTATCTCAGTTGCTCATTTGTAAAAATGCAATAAATCGTATCTCCCTCATAAGACTATTCACAGAATTAATTTACGAAGTAATTTGTGAATTATTTTATGCAGATGAAATGTTTGGAGCATGGTAAGTAATCAAAATGTTAGCTCATGATATTGTGATTGTTGTAGTCATCATACATTTTCTTTGCATTTTGGAAGTTTACAGATGTCTAAAAGATTGCATATTAAGGTAAGCGTAAATATGCAATCAACCCTAACATCTCATCTTGATGCTGGACATTTTGACATCGGTGACCAACTTTGAGACTCATTTCCAAAAATAAAGTACAGAAAAATATCTCCTGCTAATGTTACGGAACTGATCGTGAGTGTGCCCACTAGATGCAGAAAAACCTGACGCTGACATTGAGATTGCAGCGAGATGGAGGCATTTATCTCTTGGGCCGTTCATTCTTAAGACTCCAGCTCGGCAGTTGCTTAAAGGCAGGGAGGCAGACGTTACAAGCAACATCATCAATCAACTCCTGAAAGCTGTACATTGATTTGATCTAAAAAGGCCGGACATCTCAAAGTGGAGGCCCACAGGTCATTGGCAGATTCAAATGCTTTCTGGTCTGCAATTGGTTCAGAAGACAAAGCCACGTCTAAATATTTGGGATCCACGGAAAAGAATGTTAGCTCTGGCTCCGGGATGTGAGTTCCTCCAGGCCACTGAGGAAGAAATTTAGAACAAAGAACAATGGTCAGAGTTCCCCCTCAGCTCCCCGTCATCTGGGGTGTCTGTGCCAGCAGATCCATTTGGTGGGAGTTGGGGTTTCTTAAAAATAACTTGAATGTATGTTCTGATATTTTCTTTAGTTCCTGTCGTGAACCAGATATCCCTCGACTTTATCTTCCTTGGCTATTGTTTTAAGCCAATTTTATTGTTAAATGTTAATGGTAAATATTGTTAAATAAATTGTTAAATAATAAAAGAAACAATTTTATTGTTAAATAAAATTACTTTATTGCCTATCAAGTTGCTCATTTACTTCTCAGGGCTACATAGGTGCCTGGACTTTCCTTTGAAGGAACTTATGACTTTATTTTATTTCCATGCTTGGGGGCCTGCAGGTCCCTAAGAAGGGTCCCCACTCCTCTCATTAATTATAATAATTTCTTTGGCTAATAGACTTTTCTCTAGGGAATTTCAAACTCCAATTATCACTTGCTCACTAAATTCCTTCTTTACTGAGATGTCATCTGTGGGAAGAGAGCCTAGGAGGGTGGAGAGACATGTGGCCCCAGGAATGACCAGCGCTCCAGCAGGCACCCCGTGTTTGGCCCCATGCAGTGGCTGAGTTACATCAGGGGCAGCCTGAAGCATTCAGAGAAATTCACAGCTAACGCCCAAAATGGAAGTGCCGCTGACCCCGCTTCATGACTGGCACTCATGACTGTGCCCTAACAGAAGCTAATGAAATGTTCAGCCTCCTCAGATCATGGAAATAAGGTCTTTGGCTTTGATTGTTTTTCTGTTTTCATTCCATCCAAAAGTAAGGGTATTGCACTGATGGATCTGGGGTACAGGATATTTTTCATGACTCGAGGAAGTGTTGCGGACTTAGTTGTCTCATGTGCAAAATAGTAACAATCGTATTCTCCTTTTGCATTTTGTTCAAAACTTTGTGGAACTTGTAGTTTCTTGAGATTGGACTGTTAAATGGAGTAGCTACACCTTGAGTAATTGGGTTTGGCCCAACAGCTGAAAGTCATTTGCTATTTGTCACGGTTTCAAACTTCGTGTCCCATGTCCATGTATAGACAGCCCCCACTGATGGCATTACTGAACGCAGCGAGGGGTGAGACCTGCCGGGAATATCTGTGCCGCAAAGCATGGGGAACTCGGACGTCGCGTTCTCCCAACATCTAGAACACATTTGTATGCAAACTAAATGTCTTCTCAACATTGATGGAATTGAATATTGTGTCATTTGCTTTCTTTCACGGACTTCATGGACAGGGAGCAGTTCTTATTTCAAACATAAATGGTATCATCTAAAGCACAAGCCCACATGGAAACAGAGCGTTTTTATTGGCTGTGTCCTTGACATTTTTGCATTTACACCAGAAAACTTCAGTTTGACAACGTTCAGGAGATTTTGCATGATTATGTGACAATCTATTACTTTGAATCCACAGTGAATGACGCGCCTCTCAGGCTTTTCTAAGAGCAGCACATGTGTGTATATTAAAACTTGATTAAATGAGATTATTTTAGCTGAAAAATGACTGATAAATAGGTATATAGAACAACAGGATAACAGGTACAAACCTAATACATTTATTAATGCAATTTTCTTCTTACTTAAATAAAACAATTAGGCATTTTGATTATGCAGTCATTTTTATAACACAGTATTTTCGGTTGGCTGTGGTGCTTGTAAGGTAGAGAAACAGATGAAACCGTGAGGAGAAGGGGGTGGCTGAGGGAGAAGGCACAGATGACCTATGACCCGTGTGTCTTCGCACCTGAGCTTAGGTAGGACACCCATGGCTGCTGAGCACATGCTTGCCTACTCCCCCTAATTCTATCCTGGTGCTCGCATCTTCGCTGCTTTTTATAGCCAGTTGCTGTCCTGTATCCTGGTCCTTTCCTATTAGCCAGGTTTTCCCAGTGATGGGTTAGGAGAAACGGTAATCAGGGGTCTGGGAGTTCTTGTCTACTGGTGGCTCATGCCTGTAATCCCAGCACTTTGGGAGGCCAAGGTGGGCAGATCAAGAGCTCAGGAGTTCGAGGCCAGCCTGGCCAACATGGTGAAACCCTGTCTCTACTAAAATTACAAAAATTAGCCGGGCATGGTGGCACGTATCTATAGTCCCAGCTACTCGGGAGGCTGAGGCAGAAGAATCATTCGAATCCAGGAGCCGGAGGAGGCAGTGAGTCTAGATGGTGCCATTCACTGTAGCCTGAGCAACAGAGTGATACTCCGTCTCAAAAAAAAAGAAAAGAAAAGTCTCATTATGGAACTTCAAACTCCGCGGGCAATCCCAGGGCAGCTGGAGGAAGCCAGAGTGAGTGCAGTTATGACCATCCTTTCTGCTTCGTGAAAACTCAGCCTCTACCCTGCACGTCATACATCACTGGCAACAGCCAGGAAGAAAGTCCGGCAGCTATAAATACAAATAACCGTTTTCTTTTTACTTGCTTTTTAGATCACAGTAATTTGTTTAAAAAAAACTTGAAACAGTGCAACGATGTTTGGAACCAGATGATAACAAATGGCTGGGATTATTTTTCTAAAGAGGAGAATGAATATTTTGGTACATACTTCTCTTTAAAAATTAATAAGATTATATATATATAATATTATACATAAAATGTTATACATAATAAAATATAAAATATACTATATATTAATGTAGAATATATGTTACATTATATTTTGTAGAGATAGGGTCTCACTGTATTGTCCAGTTTTATCTCAAACCCCTCATTTCAAGTGATCCTCTTACCCTGGCCTCCCTAAGTGCCCAGATTACAGATGTGAGACACAAACCTGGCCTGTGTTTTTGTTGTGCATCTTCCTTCCTCCTTTTGGAAATTTGGTGGTCGTTTAGAGCTATCACAAATTAATAAGCCTAGTGGTGATGGTAGAAATTCACACGGGCTTCAGTTATGGGACTTGAGGAGTCTAATCAAAGAAGTCAGCAGAAGGCAGTAGAGAGAGCTAAGAGCTAAGATGGAAAAGCACTCGGTCTTGAAGGGTCAATCAAGTTTCATGTTTTGAATAAATGGACAATCTCTAAAAGATTAGCTTGACTTAAATCACTCACTTAAATGTTTCTACTCTGTGGTCTAGAGCCTTGACAAAGGAAACAGTGGCTCCGACTTTGGTTTGCGGGTGCAAGGCTCCCGCTGATTTCCCTGATGGAGCCTCTGAGCACCCTAGCACCTCGTTATTACCGCTTAACTCTCCTGCGGGCTCCCACCACCCTTACCTGGAGCCGCCTGTCTTCCTGGGGTGAAAAAGGGTGTCAGCATATTACTTTGTGATTCTACACCAGTCCACGATCATGCATTTATCATTCACTTGTGTTTGTCCTTCTGTCTTTAAAA
>PVKP010032490.1:0-25881 GCA_004027715.1 Plecturocebus donacophilus | reverse complement strand
TCCCCACAGAGCTGGGCCTTCCCGGGTTCAGCTGTGCTTGTTCTCGGTCTTCAGCGCTTCCAATTGCTCTTCTCCTTGTGGGGATGGGACCCGCGGAGCCCGACTAAAAGGGCATCCAGTCCAGTACAATCCACACCAAGAAGCGCCGCGCTGGCCAAAAGAGGCACGCTGACAACCCGGGTGGCTCCTTCCCCAGGAATCTCCCAGTCTGTGGGCATCAAAAATTCATCTGCAATTGCGGCATCCACTTGCTCTCTGCACTTTCACTGGGGGCTACAATCCTGAGCTGCTGCTACGTGGCCATCGTGGATCTCTCTCCACCCGGTGATGAAGTTTTCCTGTTTCTTAGTTTTCCTTTGGCGGACGCCCCTTCCCCACAGAGCCGGACCTTCCCGGGTTCGCTGTGCTTGCTGTGAAACTCTCAGTCCTCAGTGCTTCCAATTGCTGTTTTCCTTGTGGGGATGGGACTAGCCGAGCCCAACCATTCCGTATATTCCGCACCGGGAAGCGCCGCGCTGGGGCACCGGCAAAACAGCCGCGCCGGCCAAAAGAGTCGCGCTGGCGACCCTGTGGCTCCTCTGCCGGGAATCTCCCGGTCTGTGGGCAACAAAAATTCGTTGGAAAGTGCGGCGTCCCCTCATTCTCTGCGCTTTCACTGGGAGCTACATTCCTGAGCTATTGCTAATCGGCCATCTTGGATCTCTCCCCCCCTAAACTCAAGCCCTTGGATTTAATTTCCATGCATCAGCAAACATAGTGAATTGGTATATGATCCATATTCTTATTCTTAACTCCTTCTCTAATTCCAACACCATACCAATAAAACTATTTGCATACTGTCTATTTTCTTAGAATTTCAGAATGCAAGCCTCCAGCAGAATAACATGTGTCCATATATGTCCATATTAACTTACATTTTACACATTCCAGAAATTACTAGATTGCACCATGCCCAATATAGGAAACAGATTTTATCTCAAGTCCGACTTTAATTAGTGGAGCTACTTAGAGTGAAGTACTGAAAATATTTATAATGTCTACTCAAGTTCAGCAGGAAAAAGTGCCATTATAGAATATAATGTAAAACATGGGCAGCCTATATGCTATGTATTTTCCACCATAACTTGGACTTATCCAGGTATAAGCCTACTCTTAAGGAAAAATCCTAGGGTCATTAAAGTATGCCCTCATTAGACAGTGATTTGCCAACAATCAATGAAAGACAGCAAACTTTCGCTTATTTGACCTATATCTTATCAACCCATTTTTTTTTTCAGTTTTTATTTTAGAATCAGGATCTATATGTGCAGGTTGTTACAAAGGTAAAAAGTAGTGTGTAATGTTGAGGCTTGAGGTGTGAATGAACCTGTCCCCAGGTAGTAAGCATAGTACCCAACAGGTCATTTTTCAGCCCTTGCCCCCTTCCATCATTCCTTCTTCTAGTGGTCTTCAGTGTCTATTGTTCCCATCTTTATGTCCATGTGTGCCCAGTGTTAAATTCCCACTGATAAGTGATGACATGCGGTATTTGATTTTCTGCTTCTGGGTTAGTTCACTTAGGATAATGGCCTTCAGCTGTACCCATGTTGCTGCAAAGGATTGTTTTCATTCATTTTCACGGCTTTATAGTATTCCACTGTATATACGGACCAGATTTTCTTTATCCAATCCACCTTTGATGGGCCCAGAGATGATTCTATGTTTTTTCTATTATGAATAGCACTGCACTGAACATACAGGTGCATATGTCTTTTTGATAGAAAGACTTATTTTTCTCTAAGTATATACCCAGTAATGGGATTGCTGGGTTGAATGGTAGTTCAACACTTAGTTCTTTGAGTAATCTCCAAATTGCTCTTCTCAGTGGCTAGATGAATTTGCATTCCCATCAGTAGTGTATGTGCCCCCTTTTCTTTGCATCCTCATCAACATCTTGCATTTTTTTGACTTTTAATAAAAGCCATTCTGACTAGTGTGAGATGGTATCTCACTGAGATTTTGAAGAGTTTGCAAATATTTTCTGCCATTCTGTGGGTTGTCTGTTTACTCCTTTAATAGTTTATCTTGCTGTGCAGAAGCTCTTTAGTTTAATTAGATCCCACTTGTCAGGGTTTTGTTTTGTTTTGTTTTGCTGTTGTCGCAATTGCCTTATGAGGACTTAGCCATAAATTATTTGCAAGGTTGATATTGAGAAGATCACTTCCTAGGCTTTCTTGTAGGATTTTTATATTTCGAGGTCTTACATTTAAGTCTTTAATCCATCTTGAGTTAACTTTTGCATATGGTGATAGGTAGGGATCCAGTTTTATTCTTCTGCATATGGACAGCCAGTTATCCCGGCACCATTTATTGATTACAGAGTCTTTTCCTCATTGCTTATTTTTCCTTAGTTTGTTGAAGATCAGATGATTGTAGGTAATTGGCTTTATTTCTGGCTTCTCTATTTTGTTCCATTGACCTATGTGTCTGTTTCCATACCAGTATCATACTGTTTTGGTTACTGTAGCCCTGTACTATAGTTTGAAGGCAGGTAATGCGAGGCCTCTGGTTTTTTCTTTTTGATTAGGATTGGTTTGGCTATTCAGGCTCTCTTTTGACTTCAGGTAAATTTCAGAATAGTTTTATCTATTTCTGTAAAAAAAAAAAAATGGCATTGGTAGTTTGCAAATGCATTGAATCCATAAACTGCTCTATGCAGTATGGCCATTTTAACAATATTAATTCTTTCAACCCATGAGCATGGAATGGTTTCAATTTATCTGTGTTCCCTAGACAGGGATGCCCACTCTAACCACTTGTATTTAATATAGTGCTGGAAGTCATAGCAAGAGCAGTTAGGCAAGAGATAGGGGGGAAAAAGGCATCCAAATTGGAAAAGAAAAAGTCAAAGTATCTTTCTTCATGGACAATAGGATTCTATACCTAGACAATGCTAAAGACTCTGCCAAATATCTCCTAGAACTGAAAACGACTTCAGTCATGTTTCAGGATGCAAAACCAATATACAAAAACCAGTAGCATTCCTACACACAAATCAACATTCTAGCTGAGAGTCAAGTCAAGAACACAATCCCATTTACAATAGCCACATACAAAAAAAAAAAAAAAGAAAGAAAGAAAATACCTATAAATACATCTAACCAAGGAGGTGAAAGATCTCCACAAGAAAAACTACAAAACACTGTTAAAAGAAACCAAGACCTCTATTTTTTCAATAACAGCTCTGTTGTGTTGTTCTCTCTTCTTTCTCCTCTTTCTCAGTTCTGAATTTATGAAAGAGAACTATTTACTGCATTATGAGTTAGAAAACATTGTTCAAGGCCAGGCACAGTGGATCATGCCTGGAATCCCAGCACTTTGGGTGGGCAAGGCAGATGGATCAGCTGAGGCCAGGATTTCGAGACCAGCCTGGCCAACATGGTGAAACTCCATCTCTACTACAAATACAAAAATTAGCTGGACATGGAGGTGCAAACCTATAATCCCAACTACTCGGGAGGCTGAAACAGGATAACTGCTTGAATCTGGGAGGCAGAGATTGTAGTGAGCAGAGATCACACCACTGCACTCCAGTCCGGGCAACACAGTAAGACTCCATCCAAAAACAAAACAAAACAAACAAATGAAAGAAAGAAAAAAAGAAAGAACACATTGTTCACCTATTTTCCTGTTAGAGTAATAAAGATTCCAGGAGACATACACAAAATCGTTTTCTCATTGAGACTCATCAATAAATAAGAATCCATAAAAACACCAAGATATCTCAAGTTGTGGGCTAGAATGTAACAGAATTATTAAAGATACAGTCTTACATTTAATAAATTGTAAAGACCACTCATGGAAGATCATACGCTTCTCCCAAACTCTTAATGCTGTCTGCAAATTAGCCATACATCTCACACTTCATTTCAGTATATAAAACTGAGATTAGTAATTTTAATTTATATTTCATAAAGGTCTATTGATATTTTGTTAACTTTTTTGTTGGATTTTGTTAACCTTACAGATCATTTTGACATCACTTGCATAGTGAATATACTTGTAGAGTCCATTTCCTGACATTACACATAATTTTGATATCACTTGTATGAATACTTCTGAGTGACAACCAAGCATGCTCCCCAAATATTTTATCAACTGTGTCCAAAATTTTCTAATAGCAAGTTTACACTTAATTTAGACTAACAAGCAGGATCTGCTTCATGAATGTATAACCTATGCAATCACACAGGGCCTCCTTCTTGGTAAATTCTCTGCTGTCACCATCTTAAATTTTTTTGTACCAGGGACACTATGTTTTCTTTTTTCACTAGACACTGTAAATTATATAGCCAGCATTGCTAAAATAGATCACTACAAGTTTTACGTCATTAGCAAGGTGATAACATTCTGAATTTTTTTTATAAATTAGGCTTAAAATTATCACACTTTAACAAAACCTATTCAGCGTGTCTCTTTTAGTTTCACGTTTGTATTTATTATTCTCCTCTACTATGCATCCCTTATGTATATGAAACTGATCATAAGATGTGTGAAAATATAATTGCTTAAAAGAAACATTGACTTAAAAGTCACACTTACGTGACTGTATGTTTGTAAACTTTTTCTTAATCCACCTTGCTAGTCAAAAGATGTTTACTTATAAAATACAAGAAGTAGTCAAGGATTCAAATCTGCTAATTGATTATGAGACTATGTTCTGGTTACTTATACAGTCTTCCAATGAATTTCTATCATCTACCCAGGGAAAATAAAAAACTTCTTGGGCACCACAGCAATTTTCCAAGTACAATAAAGTTAGAAAGAGATTACAATGGAAAGAAATTGGTATTGTAAGTAATTTCATTTGCTCATAGAAAGTGATTACCAACTTCCCATTTTTAGTGCTTTTATAGTGCTTAGGATACTTCTGGTATGTCTTAATTACTTCATATATGCTATACAGAAATATCTTACAGCAAGACAGTATCAGCCCAATCTATCTCTAAAATTATCTCTAATTTGGTATTTTCCTATTAATATGTTTAATGTATCCATTTAAAATTTGAATTCACCTAATTTATTCAGTAATTGTGTGATTTAATATAATGCATAATATTAAGAACATGAGACAATTCTGAAAGTATGATATTGTGTGATCAAGATGGTCAAGTGCAAATTTTGAAGAAGAAATATATAGAGTTTGGGATTCTAATAAAGTAAGCTATAAAAAGTATACTTTGGATCTCCTAGACATACCTAGAAACATTATATATACATAGTTTGCTCCTCTTATTTACACTTAATTCTAGTTTTAAATTCTAAACATTTTATTGGAGTTCTCACTTGACCACCGAGCAATAGTAACAAACCAAATATTCAACTACTTTTCCATAACATAGTTTTCTTTTTATTTTTTTTAATTTGAATTTTTTTTAATTGCACTTTAGGTTCCGGGGTACATGTGCAGAACATGCAAGATTGTTGCACAGATATATACATGGCAATGTGGTTTGTTGCCTCCTTCTCCATCATCTATATCTGGCATTTCTCCCTACGTTATCACTTCCCAACTTCCTATCCCCTGCTGTCCCTACCCTAGTCCCCCCCAACAGATCCCAGTTTGTGATGCTCCCCTCCCTGTGTTCTCATTGTTCAACACCCACCTATGAATGATAACATGCAGTGTTTGATTTTCTGTTCTTGAGTCAGTTTACTGAGAATGATGGTTTCCAGATTCATCCATGTCCCTACAAAGGACACAAAATCATTGATTTTTATGGCTGCATACTATTCCATGGTGTGCATGTGCCACATTTTCCTTGTCCAGTCTATCATCAATAGGCATTTGGGTTGGTTTCAGGTCTTTGCTATTGTAAACAGTGCCGCAATGAACATACGTGTGTATGTGTCTTTATAACAGAATGATTTAGAATCCTCTGGATATATACCCAGTAATGGGATTGCTGGGTCAAATGGAATTTCTATTTCTAGGTCATTGAAGAATCGCCACACTGTCTTCCACAATGGTTGAACTAATTTACACTCCCACCAACAGTGTAAAAGTGTTCCTATTTCTCCACATCCTCTCTAGCAACTGTTGTCTCCAGATTTTTTAATGATTGCCATTCTAACTGGCATGAGATGGTATCTCAACGTGGTTTTGATTTGCATTTCTCTAATGACCAGTGAGGATGAGCATTTTTTCATGTTTGTTGGCCTCACAGATGTCTTCTTTTGAAAATGTCTTGTCATGTTCTTCATCCACTTATGAATGGGTTTGTTTGTTTGTTTTCTTGTAAATCTGTTTTAGTTCTTTGTAGATTCTGGATATTAGCCCTTTGTCAGATGGGTAGATTGCAAAAAATTTTTCCCATTCTGTTGGTTGTGAGTTCACTCTAATGATTGTTTCTTTTGCTGTGCAGAAGCTCTGGAGTTTAATTAGATCCCATTTGTCTATTTTGGCTTTTGTTGCCAATGCTTTTGGTGTTGTAGTCATGAAGTCCTTGCCTATGCCTATGTCCTGAATGGTTTTGCCTAGGTTTTCTTCTAGGGTTTTTATGGTGTTAAGTCTTATGTTTAAGTCTTGAATCCATCTGGAGTTAATTTTAGTATAAGGTTTCTGGAAGGACGGGTCCAGTTTCTGCTTTCTGCACATGGCTAGCCAGTTTTGCCAACACCATTTATTAAAGAGGGAATCCTTTCCCCATTGCTTGTTTTTGTCAGGTTTGTCAAAGATCAGATGGCTGTAGATGTGTGGCATTGCCTCCGAGGCCTCTGTTCTGTTCCATTGGTCTATATCTCTGTTTTGGTACCAGTACCATGCTGTTTTGATTACTGTAGCCTTGTAGTATAGTTTGAAGTCAGGCAGTGTGATGCCTCCAGCTTTGTTCTTTTTACTTAGAATTGACTTGGCTATGCAATTTTTGTTTCCATATGAAGTTTAAGGTGGTTTTTTCCAGTTCTGTGAAGAGGGTCATAGGTAGCTTGATGGGGATAGCATTGAATCTATAAATAACTATTGGCAGTATGGCCATTTTCACAATATTTACTCTTCCTAACCATAAGCATGGAATACTTTTCCATCTCTTTGTGTCCTCTCTTATTTCCTTGAGCAGTGGTTTGTAGTTCTCCTTGAAGAGGTCCTTTACATCCTTTGATAGTTGTATTCCTAGGTATTTTATTCTCTTTGCAACAATTGTGAATTGCAGTATGTTCCTCATTTGGCTCTCTTTAAGTCTGTTATTGGTATATAGGAATGCTGTGATTTCTGCACATTGATTTTGTATCCTGAGACTTTGCTGAAGTTGCTTATCAGTTTCAGGAGATTTTGGGCTGAGATGATGGGGAATTCTAAATATACAATCATGTCGTCTGCAAACAGAGACAATTTGACTTTCTCCTTTGCTAATTCCTATAATTGCTATAAATTTTCCTCTAGACACTGCTTTAAATGTGTCTTCGTTCTCGTTGGTTTCAAAGAACATCTTTATTTCTGCCTTCATTTCATTGTTTATCTCATTGGTTTCAAAGAACTTCTTTATTACTGCCTTTATTTCATTGTTTATAATATTCAAGAGCAAGTTGTTCAGTTTCCATGAAGATGTGTGGCTCTGAGTTAGTTTCTGAATTCTGCATCCTAACTTGATTACACTGTGGTCTGAGAGACTGTTTGTTATGATTTCCGTTCTTTTGCATTTGCTGAGGAGCAATTTACTTCCAATTATGTGGTGAATTTTAGAGGAGGTGTGATGTGGTGCTGAGAAGAATGTACAGTCTGTGGATTTGGGGTGGAGAGTTCTGTAAATGTCTATTAGGTTTGCTTGGTCCAGATCTGAGTTCAAGTCCTGGATAACCTTGTTAATTTTCTGTCTCATTGATCCATCTAATATTGACAGTGGAGTGTTAAAGTTTCCCACTATTATTGTGTGGGAGTCTAAGTCTGTTTGTAGGTCATTAAGAACTTGCTTTATGTATCTGGGTGTGTTTATACTGGGTGCATATATATTTAGGATCGTTAGCTCTTCTTGATGCATTGATCCTTTTACCATTATGTAATGCCCTTCTTTGTCTATTTTGATCTTTGTTGGTTTAAAGTCTATTTTATCAGAGTCTAGGATTGCAACTCCTGCTTTTTTTTTTTTGCTCTCCATTTGCATGGTAAATCTTCCTCCATCCCTTTATTTTGAGCCTATGTGTATCATTGCACATGAGATGGGTTTCCTGGATATAGCACACCAATGAGTTCTGACTTTTCATCTATTTTGTTGATCTTTTCAACTTTTTGACTTCTTCCTGGTTTAGCCTTGAAAGGGTGCGAGTATCTGGGAACTTATCCATTTCCTTCAGGTTTACTGGTTTATGTGCATTGAGTTGTTTGTAGTAATTTCTGATAGTAGTTTGCATTTCTGTAAAATCTGTGGTGATATCCCCTTTATCATTTTTATTGCATCTATTTGATTCTCTTCTCTTTTCTTTTTTATTAATCTGGCTAGTGGTCTTTTTATCCAATTTGCCAGTTTGTGTCTTTTGATTGGGGCATTTAGCCCATTTACCTTTAAGGTTAATATTGTTATGTGTGAATTTGATCCTGTCATTTTGATGCTAGCTGGTTGTTTTGCCCATTCATGGATGCAGTTTATTCATTATGCCAATGCTCTTTACCATTTGCTATGTGTTTGGAGTGTCTGGTAATGGTTGTTCCTTTCTACGTTTAGTGCTTCTTTCCCTTTCTTTCTTCTATGTTTTTCAGGTGCCTGGAAGTCTTACTCATGTTGTTCTGGTGTGGTGCAGAAGAGGAAATCACTACCCCTACTAGTTTGGCTTGTGAGGCAGGGAGAATTCTTCACAGCTTTTGAGATTGACTTCAGAATGTGTTTTTCAATAAGAAGGCAAAGTTTTATATGTTCGATACATACTGCCATACAGTAAGTGATTCTGCTGTGTTACACTAATAACTTTGTTTTTCTGAGTTCACCACAAAACTTAATTAACATCTACAAAATAAAGTCTCTAAAAGAAAATGTTTCTGATTAAAAATTCTGGTTTTGTTTTTTAATTATTTTTGTGAGTACATACTAGGTATGTATGGGCTATATGAGATATTCTGATACAGGCATACAAAAACAATGCATAATAATTACATCAGAGTAAATAAGATATCCATCACCTCAAGCCCTGATCCTTTGTGTTACAATTATACTCTTTCAATTATCTTTAAATGTACATTTAAACTATTATTGAATATAGTGACCCTGTTAGCCTATCAAATACTAGATCTCATTCATTCATTTGTACCCACTAACTATCCCATCTTCCCACCCACCCACCCCCACTACCCTTCCCAGGCTCGGGTAACCATCATTCTACCCTGTATCTCCATGAGTACAAATGTTTTAATTTTTAGCTCCCACAAATAAGTGAGAACATGTAAAGTTTGTCTTTCTGTGCCTGGCTAATTTCACTTAACATAATGGCATCCAGTTCCATCCATGTTCCTACACATGACAGGATGTCATACCTTTTTTTTTTTTTGAAATGGAGTCTCCTCTGTCACCCAGGCTGGAGGGCAGGGCATGATCCCAGCTCACTAAAACCTCCACCTTCCAGGTTCAAGTGCTTCTCCTGCCTCATCCTCCTGAGTAGCTGCAATTACAGGTACATGGACCACACTCAGCTAATTTTTGTATTTTTAATAGAGATGAGGTTTCACCATGTTAGCCAAACTGGTCTCAAACTTCTGACCTCAAGTGATCCACCTGCCATGGCCTCCCAAAGTGCTGAGATTATAGGTGTGAGCCTTTTTATGGCTGAATAATACTCCATTGTGTATATGTACCACACTTTCTTTATCCATTCATCCATTGATGGATGCTAAGGTTTCTTCCATATCTTGGCTATTGTGAAGAGTGCTGCAAAAAACGTAGGAGTGCACATATCTCCTCAACATACTGATTTATTTTTTTCAAGAATATTTCTAGCAGTGGGATACCTGGATCATATGATAGCTCTATTTTTAGTTTTTTGAGGAACATCCAAATTCTCAATAGTTGTATTAATTTATATTCCCACCAAAAGTATATAAGGGTTTGCTTTTCTCCATATCCTTGCCAGCATTTGTTATTGCCTGTCTTTTGGATAAAAGCCATTTTAACAGGCAGGAGATGATATATCTTTTTAGTTTTGATTAGTATTTATCTGATGATTAATGATATTGAACACCTTTCATATACCTGTTTGCCTTTTGCATGTCTTGACAAATGTCTATTCAGATTGACCATTTTAAAATCAGATTAATAGATTGTTACTAAGGAGCTGTTTGTGCTACTTATATTGATATGGTTTGGCTGTTTCCCCATCCAAATCTCATTTTGAATTGTAATCCCCATGTGTCAAGGGAGAAACCAGGTGGAAGGTGATTGAATCACAGGGGTGGTTCCCCCATGCTGTTGTCATGATCATGAGTTCTCATGAGATCTAATGGTTTTATAAGTGTTTGACAGTCCTTCTTCACACACTCATACTCTCTCTTACCTTGTGAAAAATGTGCCTGCTTCCCCTTTTGCCAAAAGTTTCCTGAAGTCTCCAGAGTCATGTAGAACTGTGAGTCAATTAAACCTCCTTTTTTAAAAAATAAATTGTCCAATCTCAAGTAGTATCTTTATAGCAGTGTGAGAATGAACTAGTACATATACATTTTGGTTATTCATTTCTTGTCAGATGGACAGCTTGCAAATATTTTCTCCCATTCTGTGGGTTGCCTCTTTACATTGTTGATTGTTTCCTTTGCTGTGCAGATGCTTTTTAACTTGTGGTGATCTCATTTGTCCACTATTGCTTTGGTTGCCTGTGCTTGTGGGGTATTATTCAAAAAAATCTTTGCCTAGTTCCATTTCCTGGAGAGTTTCTCCAAAGTTTTCTTTCATAGTTTGAGGCCTCAGATTTAAGTCTTTCGTCCATTTTTATTTGATTTTTGTATATGGTAAGAGATAGGAGTCTAGTTTAATTCTTCTGCATATGGACATCCAGTCTTTCCTGAACCATTTATTGAAAAGACTGTCCTTTCACCAATGTATGTTCTTCGCAGCTTTATAAAAAATGAGCTTACCATAGATTTATGGATTTATTTCTAGGTTCTCTATTATGCTCCATTGATCTATATGTCTGTTTTTACACCAGTACCATGCTGTTTTATCACAGCTTTATATTATAATTTGAAGTCAGGTAATGTGATTTCTCCAGTTTTGTTCTTTCTGCTCAGTATAGCTTTGCCTATTCAGAGCCTTTCGTGACTCCATGTAAATTTTAGCATTGTTTTTTCTATTTCTGAGAGAAATGTCTTGATATTTTTATAGGAATTGCACTAAATGTGCAGATTGCTTTGGGTACTATAGATGTTTTAACAAAATTTATTCTTCCAATTGATGAACATGGAATATCTTTCCATGTTTTTGTATCCTTATCAAATTCTTTCATCAATATTTTTATAGCTTTCACTGAAGAGATCTTATATGTCTTTGGCTATGGTAATTCCTAGGTATTTAATTTTACTTGTAGCTATTATAAACGGAATTACTTTCTTGATTTACTCTTCAGATTGTTCATCATTTGCATATAGAAATGCTACTGAATTTATGTTGATTTTTTATCCTACAACTTTACAGAATTTATCAGTTTAGGTAGATTTTTGGTGAAGTCTTTAAGTTTTTCCAAATATAAGATCATATCATCTGCACAAAAGGATAATGACTCTTTTATTTCCAATTTAAATGCTCTTTATTTCTTTCAATCAGACAGTGGTCTGATTGCTCTATCTAGGACTTCCAGTACTATGTTGAATAACAGTGGTGAAAGTGAACATACATGTCATGTTCCAGATCTTACAGGAAAGCCTTTCAGTTTTTCCCTATTCAGTATGATACTAGCCCTGGGTCTGTCACATATGGATTTTATTATGTTGAGGTGTGTTTTTCTATATCCAGTATTTATTTGAGTTTTATCATTTTATCAAACGCTTTTTCAGCATCAATTGAAATGATCATATGGTGTTTGTCCTTCATCCTGTTGATGATTACATGGACTAATTTGCATATGTTGAACCATTTTTGTATCCCTGGAATAAATCTCACTTGGTCATGATGAAAGATCTTTTAAATGTGTTGTTGAATTCCGTTTGCTAGTATTTTGTTGAGTATTTCTGAATTAATGTTTATCAAAGACATTGGGCTGTAGTTTTTCTTTTATGGTGCTTATCTGCTTTTGGCATTGAGGTAATGCTGGCCTCAAAGAATGAGTTTGGAAGTATCCCTACCTCCTCTAATATTTGGAATAGTTTCAGTGGGATTGGTATTAGTTTGTCTTTAAAGGTTTGGAAAAATTCACCAGTGAAGCCATTGGGTCTTGGGCTTTTTATTTTCTGGAGCCTTTTTACGAGACCTTCAATCTTATTACTTGTTTTTAGTCTGTTCAGACTTTAGATATCCTCATAGGTCAATCTTGGTAGGTTATATATGTCTAGGGATTTATCAATTTCTTCTCAGTTTTTCAATTCATAAGCATATAGTTGCTCAAAGTAGCCTGTAATTATCCTTTAAATTTTTGCAGTATCAACTTTAATGCCTCCTCTTTCATCTCTGATTTTATTTGGATCTCCACTCTTCTTAGGCTAAAAGGTTTGTCAGTTTTTTAATCTTTTCACAAAACCAACTCTTTGTTTCATTGATCTTTTGTATTGTTTTCTTCATTACAATTTCATTTATTTCTGCTCCAATATTTATTCTTTTCTTCTAATTTTGGATTTAGACTTCTGCTTTTCCAGTTCTTTACAATGCACTGTTTCGTTTATTTGAAATTTTTCTTCTATTTTGATGTAGATACTTATAGCTATAAAATTCCCTCTTAGTACCACCTTTGCTGTAGCCTATGGGTTTTGGTATGTTGTGTTTTCATTATCAATTGTTTCAAGCAAGTTTTCAGTTTCCTTGTTAATCTCTTCCTTGACCCACTGGTCATTCAGGAACACACTATTTAATGGTCATGTGTTGTATAGCTTTCAAAATTCCTTATGATATTTATTTCAAGTTTTATTCAATCATGATCAAAAAAGGTACTTCATATGATTTCAATTATTCTAAATGTTTTAAGACTTGTTTTGTGACCTAACATATAGTCTATCCTTGAGAATAATCCCTGTGCTAAGGAGAAAAATATGTACTCTGCAGCTGCCACATGAAATATTCTGTAAATGTCTATTAAGTCTATTCAGTATAAAATGCAGATTAAGAGTTTCTTTTCTAATTTTCCAACTGGATAATCTGTACAATGCTGAAAGTTGGATGTTGAAGTCTCCAGCTGTTATTGTATTGAGGTCTACCTCTCTCTTTAGCTTTAACATTTGTCTTATATATCTGGGTACTCTAGCATTGAATGAATATATATTTATAATTGTTAAATGGGTCAATTCAGAAAGAGGATATATCATTATATAATGCCCCTCTTTGCCTCTTTTTGTAGTTTCTGTTTAGAAATCTATTTTGTCTGATATAAACATAGCTACTCCTGTTTTTCTTCTGTTTTTGTTTTGTTTTGTTAAGATGGAGTCTCTCTCTGTAGCCAGGCTGGAGTGCAGTGGCATGATCTCTGCTCACCACAACCTCTGACTCCCTGGTTCAAGCTATTCTCCTGCCTCAGCCTCCCGGATACCTGAGATTACAGGCACATGCTACCATGCCCAGCTAATTTTTGTATTTTTAGTAGAGATATGGTTTCACCATGTTGGCCAGAATGATCTCAATCTCCTGACTTTGTGATCCGTCCACATCAGCCTCCCAAAGTGCTGAGATTACAGGTGTGAGCCACCATGCCCAGCTAACTCCTATCTTTTTTTGTTTCTATTTCCATGGAATATCTTTTTACATTCCTTTATTTTCACTCTATGTGTGTCTTTATAGATAAAGTACATTTCTTGTAGGCAACAGATCATTCATTCTTGTTTTTTTATTCACTGACCAACTCTGTTTTTATTGGAGGGTGTGATCCACTTACATTCAATGTTCTTATTGATAAGTAAGGACTTATTACTGCCATTTTGTTATTTATTTTTCTGGTTTTGTGTGTGTGTGTGTGTGTGTGTGTGTGCGTGAGCATGTGCGTGTGTCTGTGTGTGTACATGTTCCCTCTTTTTTCTTTCCTTCCTTTCTGGCTCCCTATTAGTGAAGGTGATTTTCTCTGCTGGTATGTTCTGGGTTCTTGCTTTTTATTTTTTGCATATCTGTTGTATTTTTTGATTTGAGGTTATCATGAGGCTTACAAATAATATATTATAACCCATTACTTTAAATTGATGACAACAGTGATTGCATAAACAAACTAATAAACAAGCAAAAGGAAAACTAATACAAACTCTGCACTTTCACTTCATATTCACAGTTTTTAACTTTTTGTTTCTATTTTATTACACTATCCATGTCTTAAGTTGTTGTAATTATTATTTTTGATTGGTTCATCTTTTCATCTTTCTACTCAAGATATGAGTACTTTACACACCAAAATTACAATATTATAATATTCTGTGTTTTTCTGAGTATTTATTATTACCAGTGAGAACCTTCAGATGATTTCTTATTGTTCATTAACATTGTTTTCTTTCAGACTGAAGAACTCCCTTTAGCATTCTTGTACAACAGATTTGGTCTTAATGAAATCTCTCAGCTTTTGTCTGGGAAAGTCTTTATTTCTCCTTTTTGCTTGAAGAATAGTTTAACTGAATATACTATTCTAGTGTAAAAGTTTGTTTTGTTTTGTTTTTTCTTCAGCACTTTCAATATACCATACCCCATCTCTGGGCCTGTAAGGTTTACAGAGAAGCATCTGCTGACAGATGTACTAGAATTCCATTGTGAGTTATTTGTTTCTATCCCCTTGCAATATGTGCTTGTTTGTACCTAACCTTTTTGGGAAGGCTTTCCAGGTACTAAAAGAACTTGGATGTATGATCTAAGGTTTTGTTTGCTGAAGCCATATCTGCATTAGGGGGTACCCAAGCCCAGTTATACTTCAGTTCTTGCACACTGTAGAGGTACCACCTTGATAGTTTGGGAAAAGATCTGGAAGAATTCTCTGGATTACCAGGGAGAGACTCTTGTTCTTACTTTCCCCCAAACAAATGGAGTCTTTCTCTCTATGCTCAGCTGCCTGCAGCTTCGGGAGGGATAACACAAGTATCCCAGCGGCCGCCCCCACTGGGACTATGCCGGGTCAGAACTGAAGCCAGAATAACACTGGGTCTTGTCCAAGGCCTGCTGTAGCCACTACCTGGCTATCACATATGTTTGTTCAAGGTCCTAGGCCTCTGCAATCAGCAGGTAGCAAACCTAGCCAGACTTCTGTTCTTTTCTGAAGGGTTGCAAATTCCCCAGGCCTTATGTGGGTCCAGAGATGCTGTCCAGGAGCCAGAGCTTATGGTAAGAAACCTCAAGAATCTACCTAGTTCTCTGTTCTACTGTGGCTGAGCCAGAATACAAGCCACAAGACAAAGTCTTTCCCATTCTTCATTCCTCTTTCCCCAGGCAGAGTTGTCTCTCCCTGTGTCCACTGCCACCAAGGGCCCATGGAATGTACTGACAGGGTACCACTGATGTTCATTTAAATAAGGCCCAAGGGCCCTTCAGTCAGCCTGTGGTGAATGCTGCCAGGCCTGAGACTCACCCTTCTGAACACTGGGCTCTCCTCTGGCCCAAGGTAAGACTAGAAATGCTGTCCAAAAGCCAAGGCCTAAAATTTGGGACCCCTAGAGCTGGCTGGGTGCTCCACCCTACTATGGCTGAGCTGCTACTTAAGATGCAAAACAAAGTCCCCGTTATTCTTATATCTCTGCTTTTCTAACGCAGAAGAGGTCTCTCCTTACAGCTCCCAAGTCCATTTGCTCGAAGCACAACATAACACTAAAACTTGCCTAGGATTTGCAGTCACTGGGGCCTAGTAAGCCTTACAAATTTCTTTAGGATCCCAGACAGTTTAGCCCATGTTGATGACGCTTGTAGAAACTTTAGTTCCAACCTCAGGAATGGGCAATTTCCCTCTGGCTAGGACTAGTCTAAATGCTCCCTCTGTGAGTACCAGCTGAGTTCTTCCAATACAAAATCTCAATTGCTGCACTCTCCCTCCCCCAAAGCACAGATTCTCTCTCCCATACTATGCAGCTACTGTTGGAGAATGAGAGAGGAGGGTGGCATCAGCAATTCAATAGTTTCTTTCCTACCATCTTATTATGAAGTTAAAACCAGGTACTATGATGGTTAACCTGATTTTCACTTCATATGAAAGTGCTTTTTTGTGTAGACAGGTGTTATATTTGGTGTTCCTGGTGGGAGAATGATCAGTGGTGGCTTCTATCTGGTCATCTTGCTCCACAAAAAAACAACAACAACAACAACAACAAAAAATACCCATTTTAAAATGCTTCTGGACTATATAGATTAAAACACTATACATACTCGAGAGTAATGATTTACGTACAATGTAGCGAAAAACTTTTCACGAGTTATCTTAGACATATGACATTCAATTTTAGTTCTCTAATGACAATTAGGAAGGGCAAAAGGAATCAAGGAAGAAAGGAAAGGTAGATTAGTTGGTTTTAGAATTTAAAAATCTGTCTCAATACTTTCATACTGAATCATGTAGCCTGAAATATTGAAATGTAAGATAAATCGTGGTGGTTCTTGTCAGGTCTATTATGAGAATTACAATATTTATAATTATCATCTATTTTGATAATTATAATATTTATAACAGATATGTTTTAGCAGGACATTGCAGTTTTAAATATTTAATCATGGTTGTAAGTGAAATAATTTAAATCTGAATATAAAAAAACTAAGGGTTCCCATATCCAGAGCTGCTGAACAGCCAAACAAGTTAAATATCTTACTGCAAAATATCTGAAGGCTAAACAACAGAACTAAACTTGTATTTAAAACACTAAAAATGGAGGAATAAAGTGCTGATACATGCTATGACATGGATGCATCTTGAAAACATTATGCTAAGTGAAAGAAGCCAGTCACAAAAGACCACATATTGTATGTTCTATTTATATGAAGTGTTCAATCTCTACAGACAGAAAATATATTAGTAGTTGGTCAGAGCTGGGAGAGAATGGAGAATATTGTGTGTCATTGTGAATACGAATTGCATTTTCTTGGGGAGTAATGAAAATGGTTTAAAATTTACTCTGAGTTGCACAATTCTGTGATTATACTAAAAATTATTGAATTGTATACTTTAAATGGTTGACTTGCTTAATATGTAAATTACATCCTGATAAAACTATGAATAATCATTTTGAAAGTGAACTGTTATCCAATGCACAGGCAAGTTTTGCTTTGACAAAACTGGTAATCTCAAAAGGTAATCACCCTGCCTCTAGTCGATGGGCTTTTCTTTTTAAACATGGTAAGTAAGAAGTTCAAGTTGTTACACAGATCAGCTTTCTTGTCTGATGAGTTATATACAGGTAGGGCTGTGGAATACAGTATAATTTGAGGAATTAAAAAGAACTATGCCAAGTCTTTGCCACAAAATGATTTTATTTTCCTATAACTGTAATCTACACATCTGCTTCTGTAGTCAATGACTCAACAAAAATATTTAAGATTTTAAAAATTCTGGCCAGGCACAGTGGCTCACACATGTAATCCCAGCACTTCTGGGAAGCCAAGGCAGATTGCCTGAGATTAGGAGTTCAAGATCAGCCTGGGCAACATAGTGAAACTCCGTATCTACAAAAAATATCAAAATTAGCTGACCATGGTGGTGTGCACCTGTGGTCCCAGCTACTTGAGAAGGTGAGGTGGGAGGATAGATTAAGCCTGGAAAGTTAAGGCTGCAGAGAGCTGTGATCACACCACTGAACTCCAGCCTGGGCAGCAGAGTGAGAACCAGTCTCAAAAAAATAAAAAATATATATATATAAAATTCTACAGATAAGTTAGTCAATGCTAAGAAAATTGGTCATTTAAATCCACCTTCTTCTAGACATTGGTAGATTACAAGATGCAGCAGAGAAGTAGGATCTGAGAGTTACAGGGTACTCAATAGTGGCTCATAGCCAGCATTTATGTAAGGACCTGAGCAGGTTAGTGTTAAGTGCCCAAGCTTTTGAAGCTCTCTACGTATGGAAGTGTAAATTACTGACAAACTGTGCCATGATTCTGAGGCAGAGTCTGTAGTATAGGACCAGCAAAGCAAAACCCACTTAGGAAGCCAGAAGCAATGAATACAGTCAAGTGACATTAAGAATTTGCTAATGTATGTGAAGTTATCATTAGGAATTCTTTACATCTAGCTTTTCATCATTACTCTTATAATTTAATACATTCATTCAATACATATTTATTAAGGACTTGTTATGTGACACACCTTAGGAAAACATCGTATGCAAGAGAGACAAGGTCCTTCTGCCAGTGTTATATGTTCTTGTTTCCAAAGTCCTTTACCAACTTACCAGGTTTTTCACTTTCAACAGGTACATTTAGAGAATTTTAAAATCTACAAATCTAATCAATGAAATAACTAAATGTATTTGCCCAACTAATTCAAACTAATATAATATATAACTCCTGCCAGTATTTTATTTAATAAATGTAGACAGCCAAAATAATATTTAAATTTTGTCTCTGTAGTGTTTTTTGACCTCCAAAAATATATTGGCAATATTGGAAAATGTATGGTAAATAATATCTTTCACTACAGGTTGGGAAATGGCTTCAAACATACTTTTTTTCAAAAAAACATACATAGGAACCAGTTAGTCTGAAAATGAAGTACAAAGATTTTTTAATATGTAGTATTCATATCAAAATGACTATATATTAAAATAATTGTAGAAGTCATTTAATAGCCCAGATATCTCCCTATAAATATGTAATTTATTATATATTCATAATTATACATGTTGAGTCTGAATTTACATTATACTAAGATGGTCACTTCCATTCTCTATTGGTATAGAAAGGTATTTTTCAAATTCAAAGTAGCAATACTAATTGTAAATGATCTATAATACTTTCTCAGTTAATTTTCAAGTTAAAAATCCCATTTTTATATTAACTGATTAGCTTAATTCTATGCAAAATTATACTTTAAAATAAAATCCGATGGTGTGAAAAGTCACTTTAATATTCACTGCATTTCCCACAGCAAGTTTTCTTCAATATATTTTTCTTAAGTTAAATTTTTGATGTATATTATTCTGAGGTTGTTGTGAATTATTATTCACATAGTAATCAGTATGTATCAACAAATACAACAAGTTTCCCTTGACCTGTCCTCAACTCTATAAGGTAAGAATTTGATAAAGCCTTATTGTCTAATGTTTGCTATGGGACAGATTAATTTTGATTACTAACTCTGGTAATATGTACAGTAGTATCCATTAGCTACAGTTTCAGTCATCTGCTGTCAATGGCAGTCCAAAAATATCAACTTGAAAATTTCATATTTATACAATTCATCAATTTTAAATCGTATGCCATTCTGAGTAGTATGATGAAATCTCATGCCATCCTGCTTCATTTCTGATGTAAATCATATCTTTGTCCACCAGATTCATACTGTAGGCACTACCTGCCCTTTAGTCATTGGATAGCTGAGTAGGTTATCATATCAACTGTGCTTGTGTTCAAAGAACCCTTATTTTACTTAACAAAGGCCCCTATGATGCTGGCCATTTGGATATGTCAAAGAGAAGCTGCAAAATGCTTCCTTTAGGTGAAAAGGTGAATGCTCTCAACCTAATAAAGAAAGAAAAAAGCCTATGGTGAGGTTAGCTAAGATCTTCAGTACAATGAGATATTTTCAGAAACAGAAAAAGACCACATTCATTCACATAACTTCTTACATAAAATCTTATAATTGTTCTATTTTATTATTAGTTATTGTTAATCTCTTACTGGACCTAATTTATACATTAAACTTTATTATAGGTACATATGTATGGGGGAAAAAAAAACATAGTATATGTAAGATTTGATACTATCCAAAGTTTCAGGGATCCATGGGGGAATGTATCCCCCTGTGAATAAGGAGGAACTACTACAGTTAAAATACTAACATGAAAACTTAAACTAGGAAGTTCATAAAAGTATTTTATATTTTATTGATATCCAGTATATTCTTTTAGTTTCTAAACATGATTCATGCATATATTATTTTTTTAATCCCCCAAAATACACTATTTGATTGGTAGGGCAAAATCAGAAGTTTTATTGAATTTGAAATGCATGTTTTTGAGGATTTGTGCATGTGCATGCCAGTACACACATGTTGACAAGTAGGAAAGCTATACTGTTAACAAAAAAAGAGCAACAGAGACGTTTTGGCTATGAAATTTCTATTTATCAGCTCCACCATCCATTTTTCCCTCAGACAATGACTCTCATTTTAAAAAATCTTCAGACTAGCCCAAAGCTCACATCACCAACAGACTGTAAAATGTGTAAGAAAACAGAGGTTAGGTTTCATATTCAGATTCTGACAACATACATAAGTAACTAGGGACAGAAATAGCAAAGGAGAGGGGCAAAGAACTGTAAATTTCCAGACCTTACCAGCCCATATAATTCATCTACCCTTGACCTGGGATTAATAGGGCCCTGTTCCTTACCTATTTTTTGACTTCATCTGTCCTATGGTGATGAGTTTCAAATCTATGTATTCTTCCCAGGTTGTTTGCTGGTATTCCAGACTCACGTGTGCAATGCCTATTTAATATAGTTCCATAAGGATGCCTAATAGGTGTTAAGATGAAGTACATAAAATTGCCATTTTTGATGGTCAAAATTTGAATATCAGCAATTTCACGATTCAGACAAGTATTTCCAATTTGACTGGTCCAAACAAAAATGAATTTCTCACTCCCACCATCAAATCTCTTCTACCTCTTATATCCTCTTCTCAATAAACTGCACCATCATCCTCCAATATACTAAAGGAAAATCAAGGAACTATTCAAGATTCCACTTTTCATTGATCACCACATTCAACCCATTGCAATTGAGGACAAACAGCTTCCCCTCTCACTTGGCAGCAGCAGACATCTTCCCGCTGGGATCTCTGTTTTCATTCTTGTCCCCACAGTACACATTCCACAGACCTGAAAGAGTTACCTTCATGTTTGTCCCATCCTTATGGGATCTGAGCAGGGCTACCTTCTGACATCATTGTCCACCCCCTGCCCTTCACTTACTGTCCAGACACATTTAGACTCTTTGCCCTCATTAACAACTTCCACTATCAGTTGTCATGTGGCTGACTTGTTTTGGCTAGTACAACCTTGGTCTTAGATACCACTTACATAGGGGGACCTTCCCTGAACAGCCAATCCAAAGAGGCTGCTTTGTCAGTTTCAATCACATCACCTCATTTAAATTTTCTGCAGAGCATGTATCATTACCTGTTATTTCTATTGATTGTTTTCCCAATTGGTTGTTGGGTATTTTTCTATTTCACTGTACCCAGCAGTGAAACAGAATACTAAGCACTAGCAGAGATTCAATAAACATTTCAAGAAATAAATGAATTTTTAAAGGAGAAAAAGAGTTCTGACAAAAGATACTCTTGTTTGGTTGGGTTTATTACATGTTCTTATAATAGTCCATTGTTAGGTGAGAATTAACTACAGTGTTTTTATTTGTATCTTCTAAAATAAGAGGAATTGTATAAAAATGAGCAAACTTAGTATTCCAGTCAACAAGGTACTAAAAATGATAAGTACAGAAACAAAGGCACATGTTAACAAATGAATCAAACCAAACAAGGTTGAAATTTGATTTTGCCACTTTTTAACTGTATGACATTGAAAAACAGTTTAATTTGTCTGAACTTAATTATCTCAAGTGTAAAATGAAGAATACACACACACACACACATATACATATTATTTTAAGGACAAAATAGTGCTAAAAATCAAAACGGTAATGTACGAAATGTAACTGTAAAATTGCAGATGCTTAATATTCTTTTTTCCTTAAAACACCAATCCACAATTGGCCACTGGATATCAGTTGATCGACTGGCTTATAATCCTAGTAAATAATATTGCTCCCTCCTATGACAGGTGTGACTATTTCAGGATGACTGAGTATTTATAGAATGATATTATCTTATCTCTAATTTCCATTTATAGTTATTCCCTAAGGAGAAAAAAAAAAGCTACTTTTTTTTCACTTTTCTTAGGCTATTAGATTCCTTGTGGTTGCAAATATTTTATAATGTGTTCTGGGACAACCTAATTCGATAGAAAAGCCTACCATTTTAGAGCTGAGAATCATCACTGCACTTGTCCATTTCATCCTTTTGTTTCACAAACACCAGAAGGTGAAGGAGAGAGCATATGAAGTTGGTCTGAAGGAAGTCAGTTATAGAGCCAAAACAGAAACACTAAACTGTTTCAACTAAAAATTCTTCATCTATAGATCCATGTACCCATTTGGAAATATAACATAAAAGTTACCTTGATGTTCAATTGTCATTTTTATAAAAATGCTGATTTTTATAAGACATAATAAATAACTCTGTAGTTAATTCTACACTAACAATGGGCTGATATAAGAGCATGCGATAAGCCCAACCCAACAAGAATATCTTTCTTCTGAATTCTGTGACTTATAAGAAGGAAGCTAAAAGGAAGCTTAAAGATCCTACCACACCTGTGACCTTAGAGAAAGGGTCAGCCACCAGCAGTTTAATAGTTTCAGCTGAGGATGCTAATTACACTACAAAAGAACAACAACAAAACTCAAGCTAAAGTCTTTCAAGAGCTAAAATGAACTGGACATGTTTACCCTAAAAACATAATGAAAATCATTTTTTAAATGTCATTCAAAATTTAAAAACTGTGTGAACAAGTAGGCCTTTCTGATGTTTAAAAGTCCCTTGATTTTTCTCTCTAAAAATTCAGAATAGTGTAATCTCTAGTACATAAAATAATCAGCAACAAATATATCACTTTTGTATTTAAAATTAAAAGTAGCTACATTTGTTGAACATCATTTTAATGCCAGTTACTTTTTCATTCATTATTACAGTTAATCCTCACAAAATCCTTACATGAAGAGATAGTATTATTTTTATTCTGTGGGTGAATAAGCATCTTAACGAGATTATTCAGTGTGGCTACATTCACAGAGCTAATGATAGACTGGAATTCAAACCAAGGCCATGTGATTCTAAAGCTCATTTTCCATACACCTGTCTATGATGCCTCTAAACATATTTCTAAGCAATTTTTATGAGATATACATTTCTAAACTGATATGGCTAGGCTTTTTGTTCCCACCCAAATCTCATTGTGAACTGTAATCCCGAGGTGTTGAGGGAGAGATCTAGTGAGAAGTGATTGGAATATAGTGGTGGTTTCCACCACGCTGTTTTCATAATAGTGCGTGAACTCTCCTGTTATCTGATGGTTTTAAAAATAGTTTTTCCTGCATGCTCACTCTCTCTCTCCTGCCACCAGGTGAAGAAAGTCCTTGCTTCCCCTTGACCTTCCCCATGATTTTAAGTTTCTTGAGGCCTCCCAGCCATGTGTAATTGTGAGTCAATTAAACCTCTTTCCTTTATAAATTACCCAGTCTTGTGTATTTTTTTTTTAAGTGAGAGGAAAAAAGAAGAAGAAAGAAAAAGTGAGAGAGAGAACAGAATTCTTGCTCTATTGCCCAGGCTGGAATGCAATCTTAAAAAGGTATTAAAAACCTCTTTTATGCCATCAGTTGTACTTAACAACAGAGACAGGAAGGAATAAGGGAAGAAAATAACAAACAATCAACCAATATTTCATTTAGGTCTGTGAGATACTATGCACATGCCAAAGAATAATTCACTTCCTATTATATAGTCACTTTCAGAATGGGTATAATATAAATTAACAATGCGGTGTCAAAATCTCCCGCTATTATTGTGCGGGAGTCCAAATCTCTTTATAAGTTCATAAAAACTTGTCTTATGTATCTGGGTGCTCCTATGTTAGGTACGTCTGTATTTATAATCTTTAACTCCTATTGTTACATTGATCCTTTTACCATTATGTAATATCCTTCTTTGTTTCTTTGTCTTTATTACTATTAAAGTCTATTTTATCGGAGACAAGATTTACAACTCCTGTTTTTTGTTTTTTGTTTTTTTGTTCTCCATTTAATTAGTAAATCTTCCTCCATCCATTTATTTTAAGTCTTTGTGTATCATTGTGAGTTGGATCTGGATACTACGTACCGATGAATTTTAACTTTTTATTCAATTTGCCTTTCTGTGACTTTAATTAGGGCATTGTATCCATTTAAGTTTAGGATTAATATTAATATTTGTGAGTTCAATATTATAATTTAATGCTAACTAGCTTTTTTGCCCGTTATTTGCTGTAAATTCTTCATTATGGAGATACTCTTTATATTTTGATGAATTTTTGAGATAACTGATACTGGTTGTTCCTTTGTTTGTAGTGCTTCTTTCAGAAGACCTTGTAAAGCAGGCCTGGTGGTGATAAAATCTCTGAGTGCTTGCTTGTTTATGAAAAATTTTATTTTCCCTTTGTTTATAAAGCTTAGTTTGGCAGGATATGAGATTCTGAGTTGAAAATTCTTTTCTTTGAGGATATTGAATATTGACTCCCACTCTCTTCTAGATTGTAGGGTTTCTGCTGAGAGGTCTGCTGTGAGTCTGACAGCCTTCTCTTTATGGGTAATCTGACCTTTCTCTCTAGCTGCCCTTAGAATTTTCTCCTTTATTTCAACCCTAGTGAATCTAGCAATTATATGTCTTGGAGTTGGTCTACTTGAGGAATATCTTTGTGGTGTTCTCTGGATTACCTGTAGTTGAGTATTGTCCTGCCTTACTAGGTTAGGAAAGTTTTCCTGAATAATATCCTGAAAAATATTTTCCAACTTGGATTCATTCTCTTCATGACATTCAGGTACACCAATCAGTCGTAAATTAAGTCTCTTCAGAGAGAGATCTAAGATGGCCGATTAGCAACAGCTCAGGAATGTAGCTCCCAGTGAAAGCGCAGAGAACGAGTGGATGCCGCACGTTCCGACGAATTTTTGTTGCCCACAGACCGGGAGAGTCCCGGCAGAGAAGCCACACGGGTCGCCAGCGTGACTCTTTTGGCCAGCGCGGCTCTTTTGCCGGCGCCCGGCGCGGCGCTTCCCAATGCTAACTACCGGACGGATGGGCTTGGCTGGTCCCATCCCCACAAGGAAAACAGCAATTGGAAGCGCTGAGGACTGAGAGTTTCACAGCAAGCACAGAGAACCCGGGAAGGTCTGGCTCTGAGGGGAATGGGCGTCCACCAAAGGATAACTAAGAAACCGAAAAACTTCATCACCGGGCGGAGAGAGATCCAAAATGGCTGCGTAGCAGCAGCTCGGGATTGTGGCTCGCGGTGAGGGCGCAGAGAGCGAGTGGACGCCGCAGTTGCAGACGAATATTTGATGCCCACGAACTGGGAGATTCCCGGCGAGGGAATCTTTTGGCGACTCTTTTGGCCAGCGCGGCGCTTCTCAGTGTGGAGTGTGCGGGACTGGGTGGTGCCCTTTTAGTCGGGCTCCGCTGGTCCCACCCCCACAAGGAGAACAACAATTGGAAGCACTGGGGAATGAGAAGCACAGCTGAACCCGGGAAGGCCCAGCTCTGTGGGGAAGGGGCGCCCCCCCGAAGGAAAACTAAGAAACAGAAAAAACTTCATCACCAACAAGGCGGACGTCCACTCAGAGACCCAATCTGAAAGTCGGCAATTACAAAGACGACAGGTGGATAAATCCACAAAAATGGGAAGAAACCAGTGCAAAAAGGCTGAGAACACCCGAAATCAGAATGCCTCTCCTCCTACAGGGGATCGCAGCTCCT
>PVKP010032489.1:0-27355 GCA_004027715.1 Plecturocebus donacophilus | reverse complement strand
ACCTCTGCCTCCTGGATTCAAGCAATTCTCATGCCTCAGCTTCCCAGTGGCTGGGATTACAGACATGTATCACCATCCCTGGCTAATTTTTATATTTTTGGTGGAGACGGGGTTTCACCATGTTGACTAGGCTGGTCTCGAGCTCCTGGTCTCATGTGATCTGCCCACCTCTGCCTCACCATCACTTGACACAGGCTGGGATTACAGGCATGAACCACTACACCTGGCCCAAATGTTCATTTTAAGAAGAAGTGATTCCCCTCTCTGTGTGAATTTCTCCAGCAATACCAGCTCCTGGATCCAGCAGCAGAGTGGGCAGATGCCGAGGATATTATCAACCATAAGAGTCCTTGTTCACAATGGGCAAAAATCAAGTGTAATTACAGCAGAAGGCCTGAATTCTGTTTTCCTCTCACAGGCTTCAGCAGTGACTCATGCTTCTGTATTGCTATTCTCCTGCTCCCTATTTCCCGTGCACTGGGGCTCCACTGGGGTGGGGTTATGTGGCTGGGATTAAAGGCAGCTCTGAGCAGACAAAGGGTCACTGAATCTTCAGGGCTCACTTAGTTCCTGCGATCCTCAAAGGGCCTGATAAGGGCAGAGCAATTAGTGAAAGTCCTGATCTTGGCTGCCAGAAGTATGACAGAGACACCTGTTCCTTGGGAAGCTGGTGACATTGCTAATTCATTTCACACCAGCCTGACAGAAACAGCCAGATTGGAGCAAGCAGTCAGCGATGAAGAAGAAATAGGATTTCCCCTCTCCTGAGAGCAGTTCCCTCACCCTGATGTTCTTATTTTGGTTTCATACAGCTCGATAAGTAAAACCAGAGCTCAGCGTTAGGATTAACATGGCCTTTTGTTTTGTTTTGTTTTGGAGACAGGGTCTCACTCTGTTTCCTAGATACTAGAGTGCAGTGACAAAATCATGCCTCACTGTACCTCCGTCTCCTGGTCTCAAGTGATCTTCCCACCTCAGCCTTCCAAATAGCTGGGATCACAGGCATACACCATCATGCCTGGCTGTTTTTAATTTTTTTTTTTTTGTAGAGATAGACTCTGCCTGTGTTGCTCAAGCTGGTCTCAAACTCCTGGGCTCAAGCAATCCTCTTGTGTCAGCCTTCCAAAGTACTAAGATTACAGGCATGAGCCACTACACCCAGCGTTAACATGGCATTTAAAAGATTTGCCAGTTTTTTGATACTTTTTCTTCCCCCAAGACATTCTTGTTTGTCCACTGAGGCAGAAGTTCTTAAACTTCAGTGCATCAGAATACCCAAAGGGCCTGTTAAAACACAAGAGTGCTGGGCTGAACCCTTCCAAGCTTCTATTGAGTGGGTCTGGGGTGAGTTGAAGAATTCAAATTTCCAGCAATTTCCCAGGTGCCGCTGCTGCCCTGGCCCACTCTTTGAGACACACTGCATGAAAACCATCAGTGTAACTCTGTGGGTCATGAAGCAAGCTAATTTAGGGTCCTTAACCTAGCAGTGATTTCAGCTACTGTTCTCTGCAACCTGGACGTAGACTGCCTACCTGTCTCAGGAGGGTTTCCTTCTGTTCTGCACTGTGCAAGGGTGTGTGTGGGTGTAGGTGTCAGAACATAGCCACATGAGGTCGTGACCTCCAAGAATTCTTCAAACACCACTGTTTCTCTAAACAGAAGCAGCAGGTGGAAAGTCCCTGGCACTGTTACAGCTGGGGGAAAACCACTTATTTTTTTTCTATTGTTTCTTTCATGTGATCAAAAGGAAAAATGAGATTGTTTCTCTCACTCAGAAGTGCATGGGAATTAATACTCCTTAAAACCTTTGACTTCATTCAGTTCATTAAATACATGTTTATTGAACATTTACTTTATGCCACTCTGTTCTGTCTGCTGGAGACAGAGTAGTGAACAAAACAGAGTAAGTCCCTGATCACACGAACTTTTTTTTTTTTCTGGTGGCAGGGGTAAGAAATAAACATATAGAAAAGTAAGGCTGGGAATGGTGGCTCATGCCTGTAATCCTGGCACTTTGGGAGGCTGGGGTTGGTGGATCACAAGGTCAGGAGATGGAGACTATCCTGGCTAACATGGTGAAACCCCATGTCTACTGAAATACAAAAAATTAGCTGGGTGTGGTGGCACGTGCCTGTAATCCCAGCTACTCGGGAGGCTGAAGCAAGGGAATTGCTTGAACCCAGGAGGTGGAGGTGGCCGTGAGTGAGCCAAGATCATGCCACTGCACTCCAGCCTGATGACAGAGTAAGACTCTGTTTCAAAAAAAAAAAAAAAAAAAAGTAAATGTGTTGTGTGTCCATGGCCAATAGATGCTATGGGAGGAATCACTCTGTGTGTGTATGTGCGTGTGTGCATGTGTGTATATGTGAGTGTATGTATATCCGTGTGTGTGCGTGTGTGTGTGTGTGTACACGTACACACGTGCATAGTGGTCAGGGAATTATCTCCAACAAGGTGACACTTGAGCGTAGGCTTTGAAGCAAGTGAGCGAAGGAGCCACATGGAGATCTGGAGGAAGAGTGCTCCAGGCAGAGGGAACCCCAAGCATAAAAGCCCTAAGGTGAGCACATTCTTGGCATGTCAAGAATAGCCCAGAGGCTGGTATGGCTGGTGCAGGGTCTTGAAGAAAAGGAGATGGGAGAGAAGAGTTCAGACAGGCGATCAGGGCCAGATTGCGTAGGACCTCGTAAGCTATTGTAAGGATTTAGTGGGAGTCACTGTAGGGTCCTAAGCCTAGGAGGGTGTTTACATATCAGAAGGATCGCCCTGCCGCTGAGCGGAGGGTGAACGTAAGGGGGTCATAGTAGAGTCAGGAAGCCTAGTTAGGATGCAGTTTCAATAACCAGGGTGAAGGGTGATTGGATGAGGTTGTAGCACTGAAGGTGGCAGCAAGGGGCAGAATTCTGGAGAGATGCTGAAGGAAGAGCCAGCAGGGCTTACCATGTTTTGGATGGAGGCAGGAGATAGGGGATCAAGGTTCACTCCAGGTTCTTTGACCTGAGCACCTGGATGAATGGAGCTGCCATTTACCCAAGACAGGGAAGCTGGGAGAAGAGCAGACCTGTGGTATCACTGCATGCCCAGGAGAAAAAGGAACTGCAAGGATAAAAGGAAAGCAGTATTGTAGGATGCAAGTGAAAATCACTCCATCCTACAACCTCAGCGGGGCTGATGTGTGTCTCTTAATGTTTCCACAATTCTTTCCATTCCGTATTCATCTCCATGCATATTTTACAAATAGTAATAATGAACAATGTGGAGTGGTTAATATATGACAGATACAGTGAAAGGCATTGAACACACATTACCTCATCGAATCCTCACAACAGCCCAAGATAAAGATGACAACATTTTAGACAGGTTAGGTAACACCCTACTAGTAAGTCAGAGATCTGGAACTTTACCTGGGACTTTCTCGCTCTGAAAGTCCTGGTTGCTTCCTACTATGCTACACTCCTTTTCATCATTAATATTTTTCAAATCTCCACATTGCCCAGAGATCCCGAACTCTTACAGTTTTGGGGATCATTTCTCACCTTCCACAGTATCTCACAAGTTTAGGGATGACAGATATTCCCTGGAACATCTGAAATAATAGAGACCAGAAGTAAACATGTGTTTTCCAGAGTGAAGTTATTATTATTATTTTTATTATTACTTTTGAGATGAAGTCTTGCTCTCTCACCCAGGCTGGAGTGCAGCGGTGTGATCTCGGATCACTGCAACCTCCGCCTTCCAGGTTCAAGCGTTTCTCCAGCATCAGCCTCCCAAGTAGTTGGGATTACAGGCGTGCACCATCACGCCCAACTAATTTATTTTTATTTTTAGTAGAGATGGAGTTTCGCCATATTGGCCAGGCTGGTCTCGAACTCCTGATTTCAGGTGATCCACCCACCTGAGCCTTCTGGTATTGGGATTACAGGCGTGAGCCACCACGCCCGGTCAGAGTTTATTGTTAATACCATGTTGCAAAAAGGGCAAGTGCCCCCAGAAAGCCACAGAGGACCTTATCAAACAAAGCAAGCAGGAGGTTATTCTAGGATTTGAGGAAATGGAGGGATTTAGCTAAGATTCAAATGAAGCAGTGTTTTGATGAGTGCAAAGCAGGGCTGTGTGTAATTAACGTCAGGCTGAGCTGGGGAGCTGACTCAGGGTTCCGTTTCCTTGGAAACGACAGGGTTAAGAGAAAGGTAGAATGCTGTGCCCTCAAACCCCTTTTCTGAAGCTCTGCACTTGCCTTGGAAATCTAGGCTGTATCTCCGTGTCAAAGAGACCTCAGATCTTTCAGGCAGGAATGGGATCTTCCATTCTTACCCATAGGATTTCGAAGAGGAAGGTCTCAGGGGTTCTGTAATTTTTGAGAATACAGTTTCTCCATGCCACGTCTTCTTGTTCAACCATAAAGGCAGTTTTGTACCGGTTCACAGAATGCAGCTGCTCCTGGCCCTCACACCTGGGGCTGCTGTCTTCCTTCCCAGCCAAGGATGCCAAGCACTGGCCCCTGTGTCTGTTCATCCCCATAAGAATCTCTGATGTTGGGCTGCTGCATTGCACCACTTGCTGGAGTGTTTGCAGGCCGGGAGTAGCATTCGAGTACTGTGCAAACTATGGTGTAAGGCTTGGGTAGTAAGATGACTGTCTTTCAGATGCGTTCCCTGCCTCATTCTCAGTTGCTCCTTGGCCACCATTTTCTCAAGCTTCTCTCTCCTCCCTGTGACCTTCTCCCAGCTCTCCTCCTCTCCCCATTTTGAAGTTTAATTGTTCCTCTCCACAGAAGAATCTCAAATGTGCCCTACTTTTGTATGCAGAGCAGTTGCACTCCTTTCCTTTCTCCTTCTAAATCGGGACCTGGTGACTGATGTCACCCTCACCTTCTGCGGGTAAAGTGGCCAGCGGGGACCTGGCTGGACTTGGGTTCAAGGGCTTGTGGGAGGGAAGGAGACAGAGGCCGGGGAGATGATAGAAGAGGCTCTTTGTGCTAAGCTCAGAGCAAAGCCCACCTCCTCTGATACCTGTGATGCCACTGGGATCATTTTTGCAGGTGCAGAGCGTGGTGGGCGTCGGGGGCCTGTTTGTATTTAGAATACAGATGCTTTTCTTAGAGTTAAGGTCACTTTGCATTGAAAAGATTAACCTGCGTTAGAATTGACAGGCCTAGAATGAGTACACAGTGTCTTTTATCATGGAGACACACTAAGGGGGAAAGAAGTGAAGAGGCTGCTGGAGCGACAGTGTCATCTGTCACTGAACAGGGACCCAGAACCTCACATGCATGAACACATGCTTTAAGTAATGCTGTCATTGTGCCAGACCAATGCGGCTCAGCTTTTATGCAACGAAGTTGCCGGTTGTTTATCTGTTGCCATGGACCACCCCCAGGTCACGTACCCTGTGCACGCGCAGATAGAGCAAGCATGCACCTGCAAGTGCAACCTAAGTGCTTTGACAGAAGAGGAGGATTGAATTAAGAAGCGGACCCACATGACTGGATTCAAGATCCAATCAGATTGAGCCTGGTGTTGCTCCATGGCAGGATCCAATCAGATCGCGCCTCCCAGCAACACGTCATTGCAAGACCCAATCAGATCTTGCCTCGTTACCCTATGCTTATAAAACCCCACGCTCAGCCCCTTACCCAGGGAGACAGATTTGAGCATTTCGTTTGGTCTCCTTTCTAGTCAACTTGCAATAAAGCTTTTCTTTTCTCAAAAGCTGGTGCCATGGTACTGGCTTCTATGCATATCGGGAAACAAGCCCTTAGATTGCTTGGTAACAATGCAAGAAGTCAAACCTGGCTGTGGGTCTACCTCATCTACACAAGGGAAAAAATCATGAGCTCATGTCGCAAAGCTCTTATTTATTGAACAAAATTGTTATTGATTGTCTACTTATGCCAGATACTGTGAAAGGCTATGGGTAGAAAAATGAATAAAATATTAATGTTACTGGAAAGGGGTCCTGGTCCATACCCCAGGAGAGGGTTCTTGGATCTGGTGCAATAAAGAATTTGGAATGAGTCCGTAAAGTAAAGTGAAAACAAGTTAATTAAGGAAGTAAAGAAATGAAAATGGCTACTCCATAGGCAGAGCAGCAGCTTGGGCTGCTGAACTGAGGATACTTAGAGTTATTTCTTGATTTTATGCTAAACAGGGGGTGGATTATTCATGAGTTTTCCAGAAAGGGATGGGTAGTTTCTAGAACTGAGGGTTCCTCCCCTTTTTAGACTGTATAGAGTAACTTTCTGACTATTGCTATGCATCTGTAGACTGTCATAGAGCTGGTGGGAGTGTCCTTTAGTATGCTAATGTATTATAATTAGCATATAATGAGCAATGAGGATGACCAGGTCACTCTTGTTGCCATCTTGGTTTTGATGGGATTGGCTAACTTCTTTACTGCCACCTGTTTTATTAGCAAGGTTTGTATGACCTCTATCTTGTGTGACCTCCTATCTCATCCTGTGACTTAGAATGCCTAATGATTGGGAATGCAGCCCAGCAGGTCTCATCCTTATCTTATCCAGCCCCTATTCAAGATGAAGTTGCTCTGGTCAAAATGCCTCTGACATTGACATGCCCTCAAAGAGCATAGCCTAGTGGGAGAGACAGACAAGAAAATAAACAATTTAAATAAAATGCACAATTAAAACAAAGTAAAAAAAAAAAAACTTTAATAGCATTTTGTCCAGGACAACTGTACATCAGAGGAGGAATGTAACTTATTCTGGACTAAAAATTCAATGCAACCAGGAGAAGAAGTTTGAATTGAGATGTTAAGGATACAGAGGAAGAGAGGGGAAAGAGACTCAGAATATTCCAGTGGTCCTGGTAGCAGGTATGGCTGGGGTGGAGTATGCATGTGAGAAAATGCGTGGAAATGAGCTGGAGAAACAAGCAGGGGCAGCTGATGAAAGATCATGTTTGCAGACTGAAGAGCCTGCAATTGTGGGGAGTCATCAAACTTCTGGAGCTGCATTTTTTGGAGACAGGTATATTAGGGTTCTCTAGAGGGACAGGACTAATAGGATAGATGTATTTATGAAAGGGAGTTTAGGAGTATTGACTCACGCAGTCACAAGATGAATTCCTACAATAGACTCTCTGCAAGCTGACGGGCAAGGAAGCTAGTCCGAGTCCCAAAACCTCAAAAGCAGAGAAGCCGATGGTGCAGCCTTCAGTCTGTGGCCAAAGGCCTGCGAGGCCCTGGCAAACCAATGGTGTACGCCCAAGAGTCCAAAAGCTGAAGAACCTGGAGTCTGATGTTCGAGGGCAGAAGGCATCCAAAGATGAAGGCAGGAAGACTCAGTCAGTCTGATCTATTGACGTTCCTCTGTCTGCTTTGATCCTAGCTGTGCTGGCAGCTGATTAGTGCCCACCCAGACTGAGGGTGCATCTGCCTCTCCCAGTCCACTGACTCAGATGTGAATCTCCTTTGGCAACACACTCACAGGCACACCCGGGAACAATACTTTGTATCCTTCTATCCTTCAGGTTGACACTCAGGTTAACCGTCATATTAGGGTTGTCTCTGCTCCCCCTTTTTATATCCACCAGACCTTGCTCAATAAGGGTTAAAGTGAACTAAGGTGATTGGAGTGATCCCATTTGTCCTATAGGAAGATCATTCTAGATGTATGTAGGTGAGGAACCAGAGGCAAGAAGACCAGTTAGGAGGCAATTTTGACAGTCCAGGTGCAGGCTCATGGCAGAATTGGAGAGGAAGGAGAAAATGAAATCCCAAGAAGGCACATGCAAATAACTAAGAATGTAACTCCCCAGTGGGTTCTCCTTGCCTGCTGCCTATACAGAGCTGGTTCATCAAAACAGAGGAATTGCAATAGAGAAAGAGTAATTCACGCAGAGCTAGCTGTGCGGGAGGCCGGAGTTTTATTATTACCCAAATCAGTCCCCTTGAGCATTCAGGAAACAGAGTTTTTAAGGATAACTTGGTGGGTGGGGGGCTAACCAGTGAGTCAGGAGTGCTGTTGGGCAGGGATGAAGTCACAGGGAGTCGGAGCTGTTTTCTTCTGCTGAGTCAGTTCCTGGGTGGCGGCCACAAGATCAGATGAGCCAGTTTATTGATCTGGGTGTTGCCAGCTGATCCATCAAGTGCAGGGTCTGCAAACTATCTCAGGCACTGATCTTAGGAGCAGTTTAGAGAGGGTCGAAATCTTGTAGCCTCCAGCTGCATGACTTCTAAACCATAAATTCTAATCTTGTGGCTAATGTTAGTCCTACAAAGGCAATCTAGTCCCCAGGCAAGAAGGAGGTTTACTTTGAGAAAGGGCTGTTATCTTTGTTTTAAACTATAAACTGTGAAGTTTCTCCCAAAGTTAGTTCAGCCTACACCCAGAAATAAACAAGGACAGCTGGGAGGTTAGAAGCATGATGGAGCCGTTTGTCAGATTTCTTTCACTGTCTCAGTCACAATTTTGCAAGGCGATTTCGAGAATGGCCTCCAGGGAAATACTTGGTGGGACAGCCAGGGCCTCACTGATGACAGGAGCCCAAAGGGGAAAGGGCTCTGGTCCTCAAATGATGGGAGCAATTGTAAGTGAGAAAGGATAGGTCGCTAGGAAGAGGAGGGGAATGGAGACCGATCGCTTGACCTAACCTGCGGAGAGTTGGTGACGTTGACCTTGGGAATGTAGAAGGTTAGATATAGATATTCCTTGTTTTAAGAATGCAGGAAATGGCTCAGTCTAGAACTTTTATTGTGTTTCAAATTAATGATGGCACTCTAGTTTCCCTGGGCCACTGAGAAGATTGATGTAAATGATTAAATAGCGATGATTACAGTAAAAGCTGAGCCTGGCTAGTTGTCTGTATCATAGGGAAGCAGATGAGGCTTTTACTGACGATTTCCTTTCTTGAAACAAGCTTCACAGCAGACAGTGAAATCTGACTTCAGAGGGGATTTCCAGAGAACTGCTGCGACATTCATCTAAATGGCACTTCGGATCTATTAATTTGGGTCAAACCATGGAAAGCCTGTATGGAAGCTCTGGTGTTCCAGACTTCAAGAACTTTGATTCAGAGTACCATCAGGACTCATAGAGTCTTTATTTATTTATTTATTTGTGAGGCAGAGTCTCACTCTGTCGCCCCGGCTGAAGTGCAGTGGCGCAATCTGGGCTCACTGGTTCAAGTGAGCCTCCTGCCTAAGCTTCCAGAGTAGGGATTACAGGTGCCTACCACTAGACCTGGCTAATTTTTTTTTTTTTTGTACTTTTAGTACAGAGGGGATTTTACCATGTTGGCCAGGCTGGTCTCCAACTCCTGACCTCAGATGATCCACCCGCCTTGGCCCCCTGCAAAGTGCTGGGATTACAGGTGTGAACCACTGTGCTCTGCCTTAGAGTCATCTTTTAATTGCCTCTTTCCAAGTTCCTGCTTTGCCTGAGAGAGAGGCTGCTTTGGTCTTGATGAGACATGTGCATTTTGAAAGACATCAGACTGCCTCTAGCATAATGCTCATATTACCAGCCAAGAATATGGGCGCTCAGACTGTTGCATGACCTCCTGAGGCCTCACAACTGCCATAGGAGGAAGCCATGAGGACTTAGGACCTGCAGTCCCAGCTTGTCATATTCCACCTGCAGACCCTAAGCTGCTTTTTGGAACTTCCTTTACCAATGCCACCATGAAGCTTCACAGTAGTGTTCATTGCCACTGTAATCTTCCTACTCTCTTCTTTTACAACAAAATGCCCTGCAGAGAAATTATACCTAAGACTGGAGAGATGGTTTATTACTCTATAGCCTGTCACGTTCTAAAAAGACCACATGGTGTTTAGCGTCAAAAGTATGTAATAAAGTATGTGTTTATAGACCATATATATGTATATGTGTGCATATATATATAGAACTATAGGTCATCTATATATATATACATATCTGCATATGTATTTAGTACTTATCTGTGTGTATATATTTTATATATAGATATTGATATGAAAAAGCATGATCAAATAAAAGAATGAATCATTAGGTCACTAGAAAAGTTAAATAATTTGAAAGTGACCATCAAGGCCGGGGCTGCAGTGGCTCACACCTGTAATCCTGGAACTTTGGAAGGCTGAGGCAGGTGAACTGCTTGAGCCCAGGAGTTTGAGATCAGCTTGGCAACATGGTGAAACCCTATCGCTACCATGAAAAAAAATAATAATAACAAAAATACAATGGACGTGGTGGAATGCGCCTGTATCCCCAGCTACTTGGAGGCTTAGTTGGGAGGATTATGTGAGCCTGGGGAGGTCAAGGCCGCAGTGAGCCAAGGTTGCACCACTGCACTCCAGCCTGGGTAATAGAGCGAGACCCAGTTTCAAAAGAAAAAAATTTATTGTCATTTGGCTTTGATGTCAAATACAAACTAACCAGGAAAGCATAACTGTGGTGGAAGAGGACCGATGGCACTCTGTTTATTTGCTCACCACTTGAGCTGCACTGGCCAGGTGCTCTGGTCACACCCAGCCGGTGAGTTTACCTCCAGGTGTGTGATGCAGTCCCCTGAGCTCTGTGCTGGTACACACCAGAGCCTGTGAGAGCTCTTTCACACCGTTACTGCCAGAGGCTGGGGCAGATGAAGGAGGTGGGCGCCTGCATACCCAGGAAAGCTCTGTGCTCAAAATGACCTCCCCCACTCACCCTGGCCTAAAACATCCACGATAGAGCTCCTTCCCTTTGTGTTAGACACTGGCCTTTCTCATTTAAAGTGCAACAATGACAATGTACCCTTTATGGTGGCAGGGATGGACAGGGGCGGGGCAGTGATAGAATCTTCTCGTGCACGGGTTTCCAGACAGCCTCTGTGACAATTGAGATGAAGTTGCTTGCAGGACATACATTCCTCGTTTCTGTTTTCATTCATTCAGCAGATAGTCAGGGACCTACTGTGTGCCCTGGCAGTGCTTTAGATGTGGGGGATATGGTGATAATGGAAACGAAGGCAAGTCTGTGCCCCCACAGAACTTCTAGTCTAGTGCGGGGAGCGGATGATGAACACATAAATATATAAAATGAACAATTTATGTAGATTGTGCTGAGAGTTTTGGAGAAAAAGTAGAGGGAGGTAAAGGTTTCCAATGGGAGGGGGATTAGTGGTGCCTGTTTTGAGAAGGATGGTCACTAAAGAGCCACTGTCTGAACAGAGCGCACAGACTGGCTTTTGTGTGGTGGAGGAAGTTTGAGCTGCTGATTTAGTTGCCTGCTCAGACAAGTGGCAGAGACCCTGAGCTCATGAAAGGCGTCTGTTGGGCACAGAAGGAGCCTGGTGCCCTTGTCCGTGGCCCTGCCCCAGTACCTTTGCTGAGGTCCAGAAAGGCAGCTTCAGTCTGCCGCTATCCCAGCTCCTGGACAGGAAAGCGCAGATGGCCCAGGGAGAAACAAGGACCTGAAAGAGGAGAGCTGTGGGATTAGAGGCTGGGGGTTGTCCCAGGCCAGGGGCACAGGGAGTGCAGAAGCCCGGAGGTGGGTCTCTGACGGCAATGGAAGAGCAGCGAAGGACTGGTGTGGTGGGAGTGCAGGGTCCTGGGAGTGGGGGCAGAGGAGGCCAGAAAGCCCAGGGAGGTCACATCATGGTCTGAATGGAACAGGGGCTGTTACAGGCTTTGAGCAGAGAATCCACATAGTCAGATTAAACTGAGATTGTTTGTTACTGTGGCCCCTTGGTTTAGGATGGCATGGGAAAATGGTGGAGTCAGTGGGGAGCCTGTGGCCACGATCCAGGTGACAATGACAGTGGGGGATGCGGCAAAGGGAAACGTGCAAAGGAAGATTTGGATTTGAGGACCCGGAAGCCAAGAAGCGCTGTCATCTTTGTAGCTTTGTCTATTCCTGATGTTACCCCACATTGCTTTGCCTCCTGAAGACACATCTGATTCCAGAACCACCTGCAAGTCCATGGGGCGGGTCACCCACCACTGACCCTGCCGTACCAGGCCCTGGGGCACGGGCCAGGTGACCTCACCACCCTGCGAGCGCTCGTGCAGCAGCCATGACTTGCAGGGCATCCCCGCGTCATGCAGAGGCACGCTGGCGCCTTGGGCTTGTTTGCAGTAGGTTGGAGGCATCGGCCCTCCTTACGTCGTTCTAGTCCCTGACAGCTCTGGTTTCTGTCACTGTGGATAAGCTGCTAAGTGTGTAAGCTCCTGGAAGACTGGCTTTTGTGGAATGGAGGATGTTTCAGCTGCTAGTTTGGGTGCCTGTGCAGACAGGTGGCAGAAGCTCTGAACTCACAAATGGCATCTGTTGGGAACAGAAGGGTCCTGGTGCCCTGGTTTGTGGCCTCAGCCCAGCACGTTTGCTGAGGTCCAGAGAGGCAGCTTCTGTCTCTCCCCTTTCCGTACCCATGGATGGGAAACCACAGATGGCGCAGTGATTTGATGTGTTGCAATGTGTCCAGAGCTCCCAGATGGGGCGTGTAGCTCAAGTACATGCTTCCAGGAAAGTGCCCCCCGTGTGGAAAATTTGTCATTTTGTCTCTAGGTCCATTACAAGCTTTGTAGTAGCACAAACCCTGGACAGAAATGGCCTTTTTATAAATGCCAAGGAAATCGCTGGGTTGAGAGGCCCTGTGTGTGTAGAAAGGAGCAAAGCCTTTCTCATACCTGGTGCCCACCCTCATCTCCTATGGATGTGAGAAAATATCCCTGTGAGTGAAGGAACTGACCCTGTCTTCATGGTCTATTTCCTTAGAGAAAATGATGTTTCCAGTGCTCACCAAAGAACTTTCTTCAGATTTAGTCCTTTTTTCTTTCTTTCTTTTTTTAAGTTTAGGAGTGCCATGCCACAATAGCTACCAAAATGACACAGGCGTTTACGCTTTCATGAAAAAATCCCACTTTTGAAATTTATTTCATAGGTTCACTTTCATGCATATGAAATGCCGCCTGCATCTTTTTCGGTAATGACAAACGACTAGTTAAGCAGTGCTCCGTGTGCATAACGGCATACTATGCCCCTGGAAAGAGGAAACGGAACACTCTCTTTTTACTGACGTAGTAAGATTGCTAGGATATGTTCAGTGGAAAAAAAGCAAGAAGCAGAAATAGAAGAAAATATGCATATATTCGTATTTGCTCACATATGTAGAAAGAAACACTGGAGGGTAGGAGAAAACTAATAAAAATAGTTCCTTTGAGAGCCAGCAGAAATGGAGTGGATGGAAACATGGGTGCAAGACCCTCTGTATTCAGTTTGGTGTCTGGTAAGGGTCCAGTCTCTGTTTTTAAGATGACACCTTATTGCTGCACCTTCTGGAAGAGAGGAGCAGTATGTCCTCACAAGGTGGAAGATGGAAGGACAAGAAGGATGAATTCCCTCTGTTAAGCTTTTTTTTGCAGTGGTGTAAATCCATTCATGAAAGCAGAGCCCTCATGACCTAAACACCTCCATGAAGGCCCCACTTCCCAACACTGTTGCATTGGAGGTTAAGTTCCCAACATATGAATTCTGGGGGACTCATTCCAACCATAGTGGCTGGTGATGATGTATTGAGAGCCAAATGCGAGGGAAGAACTGGGGCTGTGGATCTCAGGGAACTGGCAGCTGCTGGGGAGAGGGGAGAAGAGGGTCATCAGGGCAGCCCACAGGAGAATAGGGCTTGACAAAGAGGTAGGAGGGAAGAAGTTGGAGAGGAGAAAGGAGGCACAGAAGCTCAACCAGGCAGAGAGAAAAGGCCCAGAGTGTGGGGAGGGTCTCGTGTGCTTAGGTAAATGCATGTAGTTAAACATGGTTGAAAAGGAGAGGATGGGTGTTGACTTGGGACTGGTGGATTGCCAAAGACAGAATAGAAGTGACCTGACTGTAAAGTCTTGTTATTCTGTGACAGATGCTGCTCACTGTGCTACCAATATCCATTCTCTCCACCAAATCTGCTCTGTATATGGTCTCTTAGAATGAAAACCCTGTATTTCTGCCTCCCTTCAAATGGATATGGACCATGTGATGAAATCCTGGCCAATGGGCTGCAAATGGAAGTGATATGTGCAATTTTCGGAAAGCATCCTTCAAAAAGTGGGTGTGTCTGTCTCTTCCTTTCCCCTCTCCTGCTAGCTGGAATGCAGATATGATGGCTGGAGCTACAGTAGCCCTCTTGAACCAGAACGAAGATACTTGTAGAGGTGGGAAGAGCAATGAGAATTAAGTGCCTTTGTTTACATAAGAGCGAAATAAATTGCTGACCTGCTTTATATCACTACAAGGGTTCTTTTGTTCTTTGCAGCTAAATTCAATACTAACTAGCCTGGATTTTAAATTTCTGCTATATATTATTCTAGGTGGCTTAGGGTTATGTTTCTAGTATATCTAACTTTCTTTTAATAGCTCTATCTCAGGCTAGGAATCTTGAGTTTGCCTATAAATATTTTTGGTCTGCACAATGTCTTTAAGTAAATATCTTATTCTTCCTGTTTGTTACATATATTTTGAATCCCTGAAAATTCATCTTCTTTGAGCTTGATGTCATGGGTTTAAATTGAGGGAGAATGGCAGAGTGGCTCAAAGCATGGGCTATAATGCCAAATTGCCAGGATTAAATTCTGTCTCTTTCACTTATCAGCTGTGTGACCTCAGATAAATTATTTCTGATAAGTCTCAATTTTCTCATCTTTAAAATGGAAAACCTAATAGCCCTTTCTTCACAGCCTTGTTGAGAGTTTCAACTGATGTAGTACATGGAAAGCAATTAGCACAGTGTCTGGTGCTTAGTAACTGTGCAATAAGTATTAACTACTGTTTAATCTGGGGTCTAGATGTATCTTCCATTTTTGAGAATTTCTAAGCACATGCTAACACAGTCTTATCAACATCATAATAATCCCTGCCCAGAATGATGTGAGTAAATAATATCTTCTCTATTTATAGGTACAAACAAGTGAAATTATAACTCCCACAAAGCATAAATATAACTAGAACCAGATCTATTACATTCGCAGATTAAACATAATACATGAGAAAAGATGGTGTTGGTTATTGTGAGATTTATAAAGGCAAGATCTTATTCTTAAAAGGGAATAACCGTGTTATTCCCTTTTCCTGGTTTCATCTACCTAGTAACAGGCAGGCAGTGGAATGCTTGGACTTACCTCTTGCATTCCTGTTGCCATCTACCTCCTTCCCACCTGACCCTACTAGATGACAGAAGCATTAGTGGAGGACCAGCAAGGTTCTTTCTCCACTGGCTGACATCATCATCTGACCCCAAGTTACCCCCACCCAAAATTGGTACAATAAATGTGGAAAATGGTCCCTTCAGTCATTTACTCTCTTTGGCAAAAAAAAAAAAAAAAAAAAAAAATCAATCAATCAATCAGTAAATAAAAAATAAAAGCCAGGCACAGTGGCTCACACCTATAATCCCAACACTTTGGGAGGCTGAGATGAGATAGGCAGACTGCTTGAGCCCAGGAGTTTGAGACCAGCCTGGGCAATGTGCTAAGACCCCATCTCTGGCCTGATGGTGTGCACCTGTGGTCCCAGCTACTCGGGATGCTGAGGGTGAGAGGACTGCCTGAGCCTGGGGAGGCTGAGGCTGCAGTGAGGTGTGAATTGTGCCATTGCACTCAGGCCTGGGTGACAGAGTTTGCCTCTAAAAACACACAAAAAAAGAAAGAAAAATAATGAGAAAAAGAAGAAAAAATAATGAAAAAAGAATAATGAAAAAATAATGAAAAAAGAATAATGAAAAAATGAAAAAAGAATAATGAAAGAATAATAAAAAAATAAAGAAAAATAACGAGATTAGAATAAAATATTCATTGTGGAATTGTATGGCTGCTCCACGTGGCCGTGTCTCGGAGCTAATAATAATAATAATAATAATAATAATGCCGGGCACTAGGATGGCTCTAATCAAGGGTATATGTTGGATATTATATCAGTTACCCCTGAATCTGTCAAAACTATGTGATAAAGATATTGAGTTATGGAGTGAGACCGTCTGGATCCAAATTCCTGGACTACTACTTTGTTTCTGTGTGAATCTGGGCAAGAACCTTATCTGCAAGTACGGATGATAACCATGCCCTCACACAGGAGAGGAGAATGCTGGGGCGGGGAGTGGCATACCTGAGGCACACACTTGGCATAGCACCCAGTACTACGTAGATCGGTCAGGGTGGTGGAAAAATTACAGAAAACATGCAAACCTTCTTGGAAGGCCGGGAGGTTTTGCAAAAGCTTTGGGAAACGGTTATGGCTGAAGACAGCTCAATCCTCCTACCTTGAGCTAATGGCAGAGAGCGGGTAACAAGGGAGGACAAAGGAATTTATCTAGATAAGTTCATTTACCTGTTTCTCTGGAAACTGACTTGATCATCCTTGCACAGACTGCCTTCTTCTGAGGGGGTTGTCAGTGTTAATTACCCACAAATGGTGTTTGCTCTAGACCTTTGTCATTAAATCTGTACTAAATAAATGTGAGCATCTCCAGTTTATTGGGAGCTGTGCTAAGCCGTTTGGTCCCCGAGCCGTGCTCACAGGCAAAATACCTGTGTCTGTGAGCTCCTTTCATTCCTCACTTGGGCAGAGTCTGTGGGGCAGACCCGGCAGTACTATGTGATAAACATGTGATAAATGTTTGCTGGAGGGAATAAGTGAAGTGATGTCCTTCAAGGATAACTAGAGTTTCTCCTCCACGAGGGCTCCTCTGAGTACTTAGCCCTCATTTGAGTCTTAGCTTTAATCCACGTGTTTCTTCATATACACACAGCCTTTCTGTCCACGTAGATTATGGGTCCTATAGTTTCTTTCTTTCTTCTTTTATTTAACCTCAGGACTCCCCTGCAAAGCCTAAGGTGGCACCTGCGTCAGTTTGTTTTTTCTGTGTAACAAACCAGCTGAACACTTAGTCATTTTGCATCTTGGCAATTTGGGCTGGGTATGGCTGGCAATTCTGGTCTTGGATGGGCTCCACATATCTTAGCTAGGCTGGCTCATGGTCAGCTGTAGGCCATATGGGGAGGGCTGGCTTGTCAGGGCCTTATCTTGGATGCTGGATGGCTGAGGGCCCTTTCCACAGGGTCATTTATCCTCCAGCAACCTGGCTGGGACCAGCTGACACACTGGCTGCAGAGTCTAAGAGCACCAAGATGGCACGTTCTGAGTTGCAAGCACTCTTCAAGTCCCCACTTCCATCATGTTTGTCCACTGCCCTATCAACCCAAGCAAGTCACATGGCCAAGCCCAGAGTCAGTGTGAGAGGGAACACCTGCAGGCATGGATGCCAGGAGGTAGGAGCAAATGGGGGCTGTTCCTGTTGTAGTGTGCCATAGCACCCCATAGAGTTTTGTGACTGCTTACCACTTGAATATTTATAATCTGGCCCCTTTAAGCTGAGGCACTGTCAGAAACCAGCGTTTCCACTTCATTCTCTGAGGCGAAGGTCCCGGTCAGCCCTCTTGAGCTCCACAAACTCCACAACAGCAGCCAGGTGTGAGGTTGGTTCCACCTCAGAGGACAAGGGGTATCCCTTTCTTTATAGGACATCCGAGGATCTGTGACTCAAAATTTTGGGGGTGCCATTCCTATTATTGTTTGTGTTAATGCACTTCCTTAATTGCACAGTGTACAGCCTGTGCAACCATAAGTATCAGTGCTGAAGCCATAAGCAGAGTCTCTTTCTGGTGAATGTGAAGGGTTTCCCACTCTACTGAGGAGCAATGTCACAATTAAGGCAAGAAAGAAGGGGAGAGTTTGCACAGCCACTAATTCTTATGTTTTTTAGGAGGAGTTTGAGCTTTAGGCCTCATCTTTATCAACTGTAAACCTAGCGGCTCACACCAGAAACTCTCAAGTAAGTTATCTTCCAGTTCTAACCTTCTCAGTGATTCATGAAACATGAAACACCAGTGAACACCACTCTAGTTGAGAGAAAGGAATGGAAAGGGGGCTAGCATTTGTCTCAGGCTGATTAGGTATCAGGCACTTAGTATATATTAACTCCTTCAGTGTTCACACCCAAAACTCTGAGGTGGATATGATTAGCCCAGGTTTTGCAGAAGAGAAAACAAGTTCAGAGAGGTTAAGCAATTTGCCTGAGGTCACACAAATGGTAAACAATAGGGCTGGGATTTGAACTCTGGGATTTCCAATGCTACAGCAGAGGCCAAGTGACTAGCAAACAACTTGTCTATTACACTTTCCCCAAATATTCTTTTGCTGGATGCAGGTTGCCGGAGGGGAACAGCAGTTGTTGACATCGATGGGAACATGGGCCTCTGCAGGGGACCATGTGCCCTGGGACAGCTGATCAGCTAGGCCATGGGGCACATCATCAGCTGAACGTCAACTATGGGGAAAATCAGCTGTTTACTGGAGTTAACAAAACAGGAAATATTTCAGCATTTGGGTATATGAGTTTTGGCAAGGAAAGATTTGATGACTTAATGATGGGCACTAGAGGCTTATTTGAAAACAGCAGATATGTCCATCTACAAGTAAAATAGTAGGCTGAGCTATTAAAACGGAGTACGCCAACAAGCCTGGAGCCAGTATTATTTAAATTGGGTGGGCTAGAGGATGTTCGGTGACAGATGATGGCTTTTATTTCTATTTAGGATGAATGATATGGTGCCAGGTCTGTTCTGTCTATAGTCTGCCTGTGTGAGTGGCACCTCCCAAAGGCTCCACTGACTGGAGGTGGCTGTCAGCCCCTCTTCCGGGGTCTTCTGTTTTTAGAAAGGGTCAGAGGAGAAGTTGGGGTCATTGGCAGCTCCGTCTGACCTCCTTAGCTCTGAGTGCCATGTTTTCTAAGCTGCCTCTGGAATCTCTGCAGCCAACTGTCAGCTTCCTGAGGTGGGGAGAACTGGGCCAATCAGCAGAGAATTCAGCATCTCACGGGGTACTGCTGATGTGCCAGACTGGGCTTGACGCTGGGGGTATAGAGATGCATTAAACACCCTCCTCATCTTGGCCCCATCTACAGAATGGTGTCAGAGGAATGCGAACAGGCAAGTTCAGGGTGACAGGCGGTGATGGGATAGAGCCATGAGGCGGTGATGGTAGCGACTGTTGACATCAATCCTGGCTGGGAATGTGGGCCTCTGCAGGTGACCATCACCCGGAACAGCTGATCAGCTAGGTCATGGGGCACATCATTGGCTGAATGTCAACTCTGGGGAAAATCAGCTGTTTACTGGAGTTAATAAAACAGGAAAAATTTTAGCATTTAGGTATATGAGTTGGGCAGGGAAGAATTTGATGATTTCACGATGAGCCCTGGAGCCCTAGGCTATGGCAGCCCTGACATATATCAGCCTGCATGGTGTTCTACAGAGGCTGTAGTTCCCACGAGGAGACAGGTGGAGGTGACACTAGGGCAGCCTTGGCTGGCAGTGGGTGGCCACTTCCTCAGGAGCCTTGGGGGCACTGGGTATTTGCCTACCAGGGTGCCAGAAATTCACCAGGGCAGGCCTCTTCCTCCCACTGTCCAGCCCACTCCAGCTGAAGAGACTCTGTGGGAAAAGGAAGCCCAGAGTGGTTAGGATGGGGGCACCCAGTGGGCCTGGGCAGCAGCTCTTTACTAAGGTGACAGCATAGGTTTCTGGGCGCAGTGGCTCATGCCTGTAATCCCAGCACTTTGGGAGGCTGAGGTGGGTGGATCACGAGGTCAAGAGATCGAGACCATCCTGGCCAATATGGTGAAACCCCGTCTCTACTGAAAATACAAAAATTAGCTGGGTGTGGTGGCACAGGCCTGTAGTCCCAGCTACTCAGGAGGCTGAGGCAGGAGAATCGCTTGAACCCAGGAGGCAGAGGTTGCAGTGAGCCGAGATTACGCCATTGCACTCCAACCTGGTGACAGAGTAAGACTCTGTTTAAAAAAAAAAAAAGATTTGTGACAGCCTAGGTCTGCTGGGCCTTGGCTTCACCCCGTTTGCTGCAGCTGTACCTCATGTGCAGGCTCAACATGGCTGGGGAGCAGCGTCTGGCCTACCCGGGGCACTGGAGGAGGCGTCCTGGGAGAGTTGATGGATGACAGAGAAGAGGTGAGCGTGTTCCGGGAGGAGAGACCGCAGGGGCAGCACCGTGGAGTTGAGTGGGAACTACGAGTAACAGAGGATGGGAGGCAGGCACTGGGGCTCAGGTGGCATCAGCGGCAGCCTTGGATGCTGTTGTGGGGCACACAGAAGATTTTCTGTCGATGTTGGCATGCTCTGTAAGGGCTTTACATAGCCGTCAATAATTACCCTGTCACGAGAACTTGCTATGTGCTATCCAACGCGCCAGGCGCTTCACAGACTACTGAATTTTGGAAATAACCTTGTAGTTAGAAATGATTGTCTTCCATTTTACAAGGGAGAAAACCAAAGTACCAAGAAGTCAACTTTCCCCAGGTTATGCAGGTGCAAATAGAGCAACCGGAATGTTTACCCAGGTCTGTCTCGAAAACCCGCACAGCGAGCCCATTTCCAATACTACCTAAGTAGGAAAGGGCTGGGACTAGAAACCTCTGCTCACGGTGTGAATGGTGAATTTAAAGGAGACCAGATGGGATACTTTTGTGCATGGAGCCTCATGCCTGGCATATAGTAGGACCTCCTTAGGTGCTTGTACCACCAAGGGTGATTGGTCGGGGGTGCCGTTAAAAGGGAATCATGATAGTTTATGTGAGCGGAGAAGCCCCAAACTGGAGGGTAGTTTCAGGCATCTGGACATATTTGAATGATATTGAAGAGGTGACATTGCTCTGGCCTTGACACCTGAGTGGTTGGTTTATGAGGGGTCTTGGCTATCACCAGGTGTCTGTGGGGCACACAAGGGGAAATGTGTGTCAGCTGTTGGCTACTCAAACCTCAAGTGCATGGAGAGGTTGATGCTGTAGGGAGAGACTTGAAGTCATCAGATATAATGTAAAAGCTCTATGTGGCCGGGCACAGTGGCTCATGCCTGTAATCCTAGCACTTTTGGAGACAGAGTCAGGAGGATTATTTGCGCCCAGCAGTTTGAGACCAGCCTGGGAAGCATAGTGAGACCCTGCATCTACAAAACATAAAGACATTAGCCAGGCATAGTGGCGTGTGCTGCCTGTAGTCCCAGCTACTCGGGAGGCTGAGATGTGAGGATCACTTGAGCCTGGGAGATCAAGGCTGCAGTGAGCAGTGATTACACCACTGCACTCCAGCCTGGGCAACAGAGTGAGACCCTGCCTCTGTGAAAAATTTAAAATGACACATGAATACCTCATGCAAGTGTCCATGAAGTGGACACTGAAAAGAAAGACCAGAAAGGTGAGAGGGAGGGAAGCTACCAGGAGAGAGGGTGAGAATGTTTTAAGAGGGCACGAGGGGCCAGCCTTGGCTGCTGCAGAGAGGTGGGGACTTCCAATCTGTCATGACCTCAGAGTCTGAAACTCATGCTGTCTGCTGGGCCCTGCCTTGGCTTCCGCAGCTCCAGCTGGGTTCTTGGTAGCCCCTTGCGTAGCTACTGGGTTTTGCAGGAAAAGCAAATATGTAGAAAACATGCATATCTAATTTTTGAAAGTATCTCAGTTGGAACCTCCTCTGACTCATCTGTTACATTTGGATATGGTGTGAATACATCTGAGATCTTTTGCAGTTTGAGCATCCTAAGATTTAAATGGAATAGCAGCTTTTGGGGGAGAGTGCATCTTAAAATGTAACATTCATACATTCATCATGTTCTCTTAGTTACATTTGAGAAGGTGCTAGCCATCTGCTCTTCTGTCAGGGTACTCTTGGAAGGATCATCCTTCCTTAGCCACTTTCTCTTGTCTTCACTTTTGTACCTTATGACAGACAAGAGGGGCAGGGACTGAAAACCAGTAGTAGGTCTTGTGATTAAGACTTAAGTTCAAATCCTGGCTGTTGCGTTGTACCATGTGACCCTGGACATGTTGTTTAACTTCTCTGTCTTAATTTCTTCATATATAAAATAGGTATAATAATGGTGGCTAGCATGATTATATAGAAAGCACTTTACATGAATTTCCTGGTGAGTCTTTGCAATGATTTAGGAACTTTTATCATTCCTCCTCTAGAATATCAGCTTTCTCGGTATAAGGGCTGCTTTGCTCAGTGCTGTAGTCAATTTAGGCTGTTATAATAAAGTTCTGTATACTGGACAGCTTTTCAACAACAGAGATTTATGTTTCATGGTTCTAGAGGCTGGACGGCTAAGATCAGATGGGTGCCAGCATGGTTGGGGTTCTGGGGAGGGCAGTTGATCATCTACTTGTATCTTCACTTGGTGGAAGGACAGCAAGAGAGCTCTCTGGAGTCCATCTTTTGAAGGGGCTAATCCCATTTGTGAGGGCTCTACCTTCATGACCTAGTTATCTCTCAAAGGCCCTAGCTCCAAATACCATCACGCTGGGGGTTGAAACCTCAACACAGAAATTTTGCAGAGACAGAAACACTCCATGGTGTATTGCCAGCACCTAGAACTGTATGTAGCCCACAGTGGGTTCTCGATACACTTTTTTCTGATTGAACGAATGAATGGAGAAATTGAGGCAGAGAGAAAGAGGTACATAGTGAGTGAGTGGTACATTTTGAGCCAGCGCAGCGAGATATTGGAGCTGGAATTCAGCCACCATACTTTGGTTGTAACTACCATGTCTATACTGGCTATTCTTAGGGGATCCGAAAGGCCAAAACTATTGTGTACAGTAATACAAAGCATATTTTCCTTTTACATTCTCATTCTCTCACAAGTGTAATTTTGCTGGAATTTTCCAGAGGCTTCCTGATGTGTGATAGCTCAACTGATTGAAGGTGGAAGCAGATGTGAGAATGACAGCTGTTTTCAGCCAGACGTTTGTTTTTACAAAAATGTAAACTCATGCCACCCTTTTCGCTGAAGTGTGCTTGGATTAAAAAATATAGTTATTTGGGTAATGTAAGGTTTTGTTATTGTATTAAATAAGTTCATAAGTAACTATTTAAAAAATTTATCAGTTTAAATTTCTGTGATGGAAATTCTTCAGATTTTCATACTGAGATTCAAAAATGTTTGAGAATGTGGCTGTATACCCTAGGGTGTAAACGGGCCATGTTGGTAAAATGCTCTGACATCATCTGGCATGGCAGGTCCTCAGCCATGGTGGTGGTGATAGAAATACAAATGGCAATAGCAGCAGTAGCGTGACAGTCATTGTGGAGGCAGACTGCTTTTCTGCAGCCATGCTTCTGGCATCTCCCAAGCTGGGTGGGACCCAGCTGAAGAGCAGAAGAGAAACCAGCTATTGCTGAGAGCAAGGGAGTCAGTGGGCACTTATTGGAGGCTGTCTAGGTTCTTAACATTTCACTGTTATTTGGACTCATGGGAGTAGAAGAATGGCCAAATAAAGAGAAGTCCTCATCTCTGACCACAAGAGGCCTGACATAATTCCAGTAGTCTCAGACTGAAAGGAGATACAGGTTTTCATGTGTTCATACGAGTGTGTTTCTATTCCCTCAACAACTAATATACCTTGACATTGAAGAGCCAAGATGTGGGTGGGAGGTACGTGCTATGGTTTCTATGCATTTCTCACAGTTTGTGTGCTGGAAACTTGATCCCCAGTGCAATGATGTTGACAGGTGGGACTTTTAAGAGGTGATTAGGTCAGGAGGGCTCTGAACTTATGACAGATTAATGCTGTCATCATGGGAGATCATGAGAATGGGTTCCTGATAAAAGGATGAGCTCGGCCCCCTTTTCTTCTCTCTGTCTGTCTCTCTTTCTCTTTCCCCCTCTCTTGTGTATGCACACATTTTCTTGGGCATATGTGCCCTCTTTCCCTTCCACCTTTTGCCATGAGATGATGTAGCAAGAAGGTTCTCACCAGATGCCAGCCCCTTGACCAGCCTCCAGAACTATAAGAAATAAATCTCTGTTCTCTATAAATTACCCAGTTTCAGGTATTCTGTAAAAGCAACACAAAGCGGACTAAGACAGTGGAGGAACAGGAGTCTCAAGTAGTTTGACATTTTAGTGGAGAGTCACAATGTATTGTACCAAATGCAGGTGATACAGAAAGTGAACTTCAGAAAAAATAAGTAAGATACTGTTGACATCTGGCAGAGCTCAGGCTCTGCCAGCATTGATGAAACCCCATGAGATCTAGATGGCTTCGAAACTGACTACAGGCAAGGTGGCTGGTGCAGTGACCCACCACTCCTGTAACAGACTCCTGTGACAGACTTTCCCTTCAGAATAAACGTGCTGTTTGAAAAGTAAAGCACAACTTAAATCCCAATGGGAAGCTCAGTGCCAACAGCATGGTTATGGTGAATCTCATTTTAAGACAGTCTTTTTGGAGAATTGTGTATTTCAGGTTACAAGTCCCATCCTGTCACTCACTGCCTTAGTCCACAGCAACTGTGTTGCAGAGAGAAAGGATTCATTCATTCATTGCACATGATTTCAGAGAGTTGCTTTTTAAAACACCTGCTCTGAGCTGGAGGTGGATATAGCAAGTTGGAACATGTTGACTTATTTAACTTCCAATAACCCTTGGTAATGAGTACAATAAAGACAAAGCCAATTAGTCTGGCTTGGAAGGGTCATTTGAGGGCAAATTTGAAGGCAAGGGAAATTTGAGGGCAAGCAAAGTTCTGCCAAAAATCCAGCCCATTGACCCAAATGAGGTGGTTAGCCTTCCTGGGGGCAGCTCAGCTTTTCTGTAGGCGACTCAGCCTTTGGAGGCCCCTGACACTCTAGGGTGAATTGCTTCTCCCCTATGGCTTTCAGGTCTGGTTTTCAGCTGGCCTAGAAGGGAAACAGGAACAGAGGCTTTATGGACTTTAGATCTCAATCCAGGACTCCATGCTTGGCCCCTTTGTGCAGAGCCCAGCCAGAGTAGTGTACATGGGAAGGTGGCATGTGGGAGATTTTGTGGTACACAAATAATCAAGTGGTAAAGAATCATTCAATGGGCAGTTAGGGCAGTGAGCAGAAGGAGTTCATAAAGTAGGAGAGGGAATTATCCATTCCTGTGGGTCAAAAGATTTTGGTCCTGGAGAAAATGAATGCAACAAATTGTCCTAATTCAAGGGCTGTTCCTCCTTCGACACTAGACAAGGGCTCCTAAAAGACAGAGGCCAGGTCTTTGTCACGCTCGTGTCCACAAGGTTTGGTGCGTAGTAAGTTCTCTATGAGCATTTTTCTGCTGAACTCAACTGGAACTTTAAAAAAACCTTTTATTTGGAAATTCAAACTTAAAGAATAGATGCAAGGGAAAGTACAGGGAATGCCTGCATATACTTGACTCAGATTCACTGTTGTTTGTTGACATTTTCATTTGCACATGCTTTATTTTTCTCACTTTCTCTCTTTTTCTGTATTTGTAATAGTATTTTTTCCTGAATCATTTGAGACTAGGTTGCATATATCATGGTTGTTTATCCTCAAATGCTAGTGTGTGTTTGCTAAGAATAAACATATTCTCTACAAAACAGTATAATTAACCTCAGCAAATTGAACATTAACCCAGTACTTTATCTGTTCTATCACTGGTATTTCAATAGTCTTAATTATCCAAAAATGTTATTTATAACTTCTGTTCCCCCGCCGGTATAGCAGCTGCTCTGGGATCAGGTATTGCATTTCTTGTGAAGTCTCTTCAGTCTCCTTCCATTTATTAATAGAACATTTCCATAGCCTTTCTTTGTCTTTTATGACATCGAGGTTTATTTTTTTTTTTGAGATGGAATCTCGTTCTGTCATCCAGGCTTGAGTGCAGTGGCACGATCTCGGCTCACTGCAACCTCCGCCTCCTGGGTTCAAGTAATTCTCCTGCCTCAGCCTCCCAAGTAGCTGGGACTACAGACATGTGCCACTATGCTTGGCTAATTTTATTTTGTATTTTTAGTAGAGACAGGGTTTCACCATGTTAATCAGGCTTGTCTTGATCTCCTGACCTCGTGATTCACCCACCTCGGCTTCCCAAAGTGCTGGGATTACAGGCATGAGCCACTGTGCCTGGCCGACATCAATATTTTTTACAAATACACTCATCAATTCTTCTATATTGCAATAAGTCTGTATGTCATAGATAAGAATTTGACTTTTTTGCCCACTGTGCCTCAGACAGTAAATCTCTCCAAGGGCTCACTCAGTGTCTGACTTATCGTCATGGGATCTTCAATAGCATCATCTTGGACCAAAAGACCAACTTTACCACAAAGGAGATGACTCCAGGGTCCACGAGTCCTACTATGCTGAATCTGCCAGAAATTGCCAACCTGAATATTGGGATAGTCCCTTAAATGGGCAGCTAAGGGGCCAGCTTAGAGATGAAACCCTGGGGGTTTGAGGTACTCTTTTTCAAGATGCCACATTTTGAACCAATGGCAATTATATGATGCCGTGTCCTTGAGAAAGAGAATACATTGATCTGGCTATCAGGAGTGGGTATAGGTAGAATTGGTTTCTCTCACCATACCCTAGTGACCCAGTGGGGAATGTTTTCTTCATGTCCTTTTAACTTCAGGGTATTTTTTTTTTTTTTTGTGAGGGGGAGTAAGGATCTCCTAGCAGGGGTTACCTTAAAAGGATATCACTAAATCTAAAGCTCCAACTACCTCCTAGTCATTTTGGATTCTTCCTGCCAGTAGTCCAGCAGGCAAAAGTGTTACTGCACTGGCAGTCATAACTGGCATAGATTGTCATGAGGAATTAGGGCAGCTACTACATAATGGGGTAGGAAAGGTGTCACAGTCTATTTGTGTGGCTATAACAAAATACCTGAGACTGGGTAATTTATCAAGACCAGAAATTTCTTTGTCACAGTTTCAGAGGCTGGAAAGTACAAGATCAAGTTGCCAGCATTTGGTGTCTGGCGAGAACCTTCTTGCTGTGTGCTCACATGGCAGAAGGTGGAAGGGCAAAAGGGGGATGAATAATGTATCCTTTACATGGTAGAAGAGTGGAAGAGCTTTTTTATAAGGGTCATGATCTATTCATGAAGGCTCATGACCTAATCACCTTCCCAAAAGGCCCACCTCAATAGGAATTAAATCTCAACATAAATTTTGGAGGTAACACCATTATTCAAACCATAGTGGAAGTGTATGGCTGGAAACCAGGTGATTAATTGGGAACATATTGGTGCTTCCATACCACTGATTACTGAAAACAGATAATGGCAACAACCACAGCCTGATAAGGGCATGGTACCCAGGACTCAGATCTCTTTAGGAAGGAAGGTCTGGCTTACTGACCATGCAAGCAAACCAGAACAACAGAAGTGCTGACCAAGGGTGTGAGGAATCTGCAGTAGGTGGTGGAGGAGGAGAAGGTGAGTGTCCATTAGGTTTGAGACAAACTGCAGAAATCAAGTTGTAGCTTGCCCCACTAATACTCCCAATGCAAGCCTTTTATTTTATTTTTTATTTTATTTATTTATTTATT
>PVKP010032488.1:0-25885 GCA_004027715.1 Plecturocebus donacophilus | reverse complement strand
TTTTTTTTTTTTTTTTTTTTTTTTTTTGAGATGGAGTTTTGCTCTTGTCTCCCAGGCTGGAGTACAATGGCATGATCTCAGCTCACTGCAACCTTTACCTCCTGTGTTCAAGCAATTCTCCTACCTCAGCCTCTCGAGTAGCTGGGATTACAGGCATGTGCTACCACGCCTGGCTAATTTTTGTATTTTTAGTCAAGACAGGGTTTCACCATGTTGGCCAGGCTGGTCTCGAACTCCTGACCTCACGTGATCCATCCCCCTCGGCCTCCCAATGTGTTGGAATTACAGGCATAAGCTATCACGCCCTACCTAATTCTTCATGGTTTAAATAAGCAGCTTGTTTCCTTCACTACTGTGAGCCAAAGTAGGCCAGGATAACTACACACTGGGAGAGAAATGACTGCTCTGGCAGCAGCTCATGCTTTTTTCTCAATGTATCAATTTGAAGGACTGTAACTTTGAGCCATGAGAGGTGGGAGATATGATAACTCAAGAAAGAGATGCCCTATGTTTCTGTAGCTTATCTGCCCTTAAAAATAAAATGACTTGGGCTGGGCGTGGTAGCTCACGCCTGTAATCCCAGCATTTTGGGAGGTCGAGGTGGGTGGATCACGAGGTCAGGCGTTGAAGACCAGCCTGATCAACCTGGTGAAACCCCATCTCTACTACTAAAAAAAATACAAAAATTAGCCGGGTGTGTTGGCGTGCACCTCTAATCCCAGCTACTCAAGAGGCTGAGGCAGGAGAATCTCGTGAACCTAGGAGGTGGAGGTTGCAGTGAGCTGAGATCACACCACTGCACTCCAGCCTGAGGGACAGAGTGAGACTCCGTCTCAAAAATATAATAAATAAAATCAAATAAAATGACTTTGGGATCACACAAAACTGTCCTTTGTGGAAAAAAAGGTCTCGGGAGGTAAGTGTTGTTCAGCGTGGGTGGAGCTAAGTGCTTATATGCAATGAGACATGGTGGGCAGCGTTCTATTCTAGCTGCATGCAGACGCAAGAGTTTGAAGACTTGCTTTCCTGTCATCTTCATCCTCTAGGTGGCCTGATGCTAACTCTGTAAAACTGTTATAGAGAGAAGAAGTAGGACTTATAACAAGGAAGCCTAGAGGTCCGAGAGCCTCTCCTAGAGGATTAGGAAAGGTCTGAGGAATGAGATACTATATGGGAAGATAGCCCTTTCTGGGATTTGAGAGTGAAATGACCTTGGTTGGGAGGATACACTGGGTACTTGGGAGAAAGGAATGCAAAGAGCACCAAAGATAAACTTGATCTGACTGTCTAGAGCCAAGTCCAGTGAGTTTGAAGAGTAGGGACCAAGAGATAATTGGAAGGAAAAGACAATTTTCCTGCTCTGCCTTCCTACCATTTATTGACTCTGCACATGAAATATTTAAAGAATCATGACAGAGAGCTGAAAGAGCTACAGAAAAGAAGGTAATAGGGTTTCTGCCCTCAAGTAGTTTGTAATCCTGAGCGACTATGTTACTGTACAGAAGTTATGTCTTGTTGCTAAGATGTAAAACAGTCAGTGAAGTACTACATTGTCCTTCCCCAGACCCGCCCCACTCCCTCCCCAACACTGCCCTTAAAGGCTGTTCATCCCGCACACTCTTAATTATTTCAGACTCATGAAAATCAACAGGTACGGATTTTACAAAGAATGCAGCAACGCTCTTTCAAAAGGTTTCCCTGTGTGTTCCCAGTGCATAGAGAAATAAAAAGTTAAATTTACATTCACATGTTCAATCACTTACCTATTATATAAAGCAGGGCTGTTCAAATACGTTTTCTTCTTGGCAGTTGAATTTTTTTTCACATTTCACAGAGAATATCCACACATAAAATATGAAAACAGAGCAATTCTGACTAAGATAGTGTGGGGGTCAAAACTTTGACTTCTCAGCTCTTTTTTAATGCTTTTTTTTTTTTTTTTTTGAGATAGAGTCTCGCTCTGGTGGCCAGGCTGGAGTGCAGTAGTGCAATCTCGGCTCACTGCAACCTCCGTCTCCCAGGCTCAAGCAATTCTTCTGCCTCAGCCTCCCGAGTAGCTGGGATTACAGGCATGTGCCACCACCCCCAGCTAATTTTTGTATTTTTAGTAGAGATGGGGTTTCACCATGTTGGCCAGGCTGGTCCCAAACTCCTGTCCTTAGGCAATCCATCTGCCTCGGCCTCCCAAAGTGCTGGGATTACAGGCGTGGGTCACTGCGCCTGGCTTTTCGTCCATTTTGTAATGAGACCTGTGAAATACCTCTGTCAGTCTGTTAGGGTGGGTATAACAAAATACTTGAGACTCAGTGGTCTATAAACAACAGAATTTTCTACTTCGCAGTTCTGGAAGCTGATAAGTCCATAACTAAGGCAATAGCAGATTGGTGTCTGGTGAGGGCTTGCTTCCTGGTTCACAGATGGCAACTTCTCACTGTGTCCTCACATGGTAGAAGAAGCGAGCTAGCTCCCTGGGGGCCTCTTTTATGAGGGCACAAATCCCATTCAAGAGGGCTCTGCCTGTATGATCTAATCATCTCCCAAAGTTTCACCTCCTAATACCATCACCCTGGGAGTTAGAATTTCAACATTTGAATGTTTGGAGGACATGAACATTCAGTCCATTGCAACTGCATTTTGCAAGATGTAGTTCAAAAAGCATCAATGTAAAATATTTTGCGTAAAATCATTGATTTATCAGGTTAACAGAAAACAAAGTGGAAACCTTAACAAAAAGCTCTGCTGCTCTGGGTTACATTTAAGACTATTTACACCACATAGTTAACCTTCAAGTTTCCATCCAAAAAGGTGAAAGCAATAGCATGTGAAATCCAAAAGTCAATAGCAGTGAGCCCTGGAAAGTATGGCATTATGTTCTGGGGCTGCACAGCAGATTTACATTTCCCTTTGAGTTCAGATTAGGCCGGTGATTCTCAACCTCAGCACTTATGACATTTAAAACCTGGTAACTCTTTTTGTGTGAAGTTGTCCCATGCCTTGTAGTGGCATTTAAAAGTAGCATCCCCGGCCTCTACCCACGAGATGTGACAAACCCCCTCCCCAAATTGTGACAACTGATATTGTCTCCAGACATTGCCAAATGTCATCTAGAAGGCAAAATTACCTTTAGTTGAGAACTACTGATAAAAATATGTACCTGATTGAGTACACAAACATATCTGTTGTTGCAGGTGGCACATATGATGCAGGGTGCATTTAAACGATGATGAGGATAATTTATACTCAGATCATAAAAGGTTGGCCATATCAGGTGTTAGATCTAATCATGGTTTCATGCCACCAAAAAAAGGTCAGTTTTAACATTCTTCAGCTTGGGTCCATGTAGAAGTTACTCTGTTTGCTAGGCTGGGGCAATCAGAAGCTTGCCTTCATCACCAATATCTCTTTTTATTGACCCTACCATGGTATCTAAAAAGGAACTTTCTCTGGTTTTCTGGGAAAGGGAATATTCTATGCCATCATAATCCGTGAACAATGAACTATGATTACATTTTCTTTTTCCATTTTTAAAAATTGTAGTAAAATACATATAACAAAATTTACCATCTTGACTTTTTTTTTTTTGAGGCGGAGTCTTGTTTTGTCACCCAGTCTCTTTTTGTCATCAGTGAATCAGGAAGCAAGTCCTCACCAGACACCAATCTGCTATTGCCTTAGTTATGGACTTACCAGCTTCCAGAACTGCGAAGTAAAAAATTCTGTTGTTTATAGACCACCGAGTCTCAAGTATTTTGTTATACCCGCCCTAACAGACTGACAGAGGTATTTCACAGTTCTCATTACAAAATGGATGAAAAAAATACAAATGTATTTTTGAGACTCTTAGAGAAAATAATTGAATTGCTTTCTTTTTTCTATTTTGAAACAAAATACAGTGGTGCGATCTTGGCTCACCGCAACCTCCACCTCCAGGGTTTAAGCAATTCTCTGCCTCAGCCTCCCTAGTAGCTGGGATTACAGGAGCACACCACCATGCCCAGCTCATTTTTGTATTTTTAGTAGAGATGGGATTTCACCATCTTGGCCAGGCTGGTTTCGAACTCCTGACCTCATGATCCACATGCCTCCCAAAGTGCTGGGATTACAGGTGTGAGCCACCATGCCCAGCCCATCTTAACCATTTTAAGTGTGTAGTTCAGTGGTATTCACTACATTCATAATGTTCAACCATCACCATCCTCCATCTCCAGAATTCTTTCATCTTGTAAAACCGAAATTTTATACCCATTATCAACCTTTATTTATTTATTTACTTACTTACTTATTGAGACAGAGTTTCACTCTTGTTGCCTGGGCTGGAGTGCAGTGGCATGATCTCTGCTCACTGCAACCTCTGCCTCTCAGGTTTAAGCGGTTTTCCTGCCTCAACCTCCCAAGTAGCTGTGCTTACAGGCACCCACCACAGGCATGGGGTTTCATCATGTTGGCGAGGCTGGTCTCGAACTCCTGATATCAGATGATCCACCTGCCTCAGCCTCCCAAAGTGTAGGGATTACAGGTGTAAGCCACTGAGTCCGGCCACCCATTATCAACCTTAAAGAAAGATACCAGGAAAAAATATCTCCTAATTTGAAGAATTTATTTAGTAGTAAGCAAAGAGGATTATAATCTGGGATGCACAGCTATGGCAAGCCACAGATGCATCTGAAGAAGGGAGTGGAAAGGGAAGCTTTTATTGGTGAAAATAAATTCACGTAAGCTGTTAGAAACAAAGTTTATTGGTTCAGGAGGCTCAAAATGAGAGTTGGCATTAGTTCATTGATAGAGATACTGTGCTAGATAAGTGTTCTTTCCAGAGCATCTTATCTGAATTGCTGCAGTCCTATAAAAGGAATATCTTATGGGGTTATTGTAGAAATTCCTTGAGACATAGTCTTTATCTCATACATGCAGGCATGAACTCTCCTCCTTCCTGCTTTCCTAGCTCCAGTTTGTTTGGGTTTGACAAAAGTGAATTTATCCTGGTATCTGCAACATTTAAACCATTAAACATTAACTCCCCATTGCCCCTTTCCTCTGGCCAATGGAAACCACTTTCTTTCTCTATCTATTATTTTGACTACTCTGTGCATCTCATACAAGTGGAATCATACAGTCCTTTTGTGACAGGTTTATTTCACTTAGCATAATATCCTGAAGGTTCATCCACGTTGTAGCATATATCAGAATTCCTTTTTTTTTTAAAGCTTAATAATATTCAATTGTATGTATATACGACATTTTGCTTATCCATTCATCTTGGGTTGCTTCCATATTTTAGCTATTATGAATAATGATGCTATGAACATGGGCATACAAATGTATTTTTGAGACTCTTAGAGAAAAGAATTGAATTGCTTTCTTTTTTCTATTTTGAGACAAGGTCTTACTCTGTCACACAGGCTGGAATGCAGTGGCATGATCGCAGCTCACTGCAGCCTCAACTTCCCAGGCTCAAGTGACCCTCCCACCTCAGCCGCCTGAGTAGCTGGGACTACAGGCACGTGCTACCATGCTCCACTAATTTTTATACTTCTTTTTATAGAAATGAGGTTTCACTGTGTTGCCCAGGCTGGTCGTGAACCCCTGGGCTCAAGCAATCCACCCACCTCAGCCTCCCAACGTGCTAGGATTACAGGTATGAGCTACCACGCCCAGCCTGGACTGCTTTCAATCTTTTGAGTATATACCCAGAAGTGGAAGTGCTGGCTCATATAGTGTTTCTTTTTCTTCTTCTTCTATATATATATATATTTTTTTGAGATGGAGTATTGCTCTGTTGCCAAGGTTGGAGGGCAGTGGCACGATCTCAGCTCACTGCAACTTCCACTTCCCAGGATCAAGCAATTCTCCTGCTTCAGCTTCCTGAGTAGCTGGGACTACAGGCACACACCACCACGCCCACCTAATTTTTGTATTTTTAGTAGAGACAAGTTTTCACCATGTTGGCCAGGCTGGTCTCAAACCCCTGACCTCAGGTGATCCACCTGTCTTGGCCTCCCAAAGTGTTGGGATGGCAGGCATGGGCCACCATGCCTGGCGTCATATACTATTTCTATTTTTAATTTTTTGAGGAACTATCACACTGTTTTCCATAGCAGCTGTATCATTTCATATTTCTACCAACAGTGCACAGGGTTCAAATTTCTCCATGTCCTAACCAATATTTGTATTTTCTGTTTTTTTTTTAATAGTAGCCATCTTAATGGATGTGAAGTGGTATCTCATTGTGCTTTTGACTTGCATTTCTCTAATGATTAGTAATGTTGAGCATCTTTCCTTGTGCTTTTTGGCCATCTGTATATCTTTGGAGAAATGTCTATTCAAGTCTTTTGCCCATTTCTGAACTGGCTTGTTTTATTGTTGCTGCAGTTGACTTTTAGGAGTTCTCCACACGTATTCTGGATATGAATCTCTTATTAGATATATGATTTGCAAATATTTTCTCCCATTCTGTAGGTTAGCTTTCTACTTTACTGATTCTTTTTCTTTCTTTTCTTTCTTTCCTTTCTTTCTTTCTCTTTCTTTCCTTTCTCTTTCTTTTTCTTTCTTTCTCTCTTTCTCTCTTTCTTTCTTTCTCCCTCCCCCTCCCCTTCCTCCTCCTCCTCTTCCTCCTCCTTATTCTTGGAGACAGGGTCTCACTTTGTTGCCCAGGTAAGAGTGCAGTGGCATGATCATGGTTCACAGCAGACTTAGCCTGCCAGGTTCAAGTGATCCTCCCATCTCAGCCTCCGAAGTAGCTGGGCCTATATGCATGTGAACCACCACACCCGGCTAATTTTGAATTTTTTTTTTTTTTGGAGGGATGAGGTCTCATTATGTTGCCCAGGCTGGTCTCAAACTCCTGAGCTCAAGTGATCCTCCTGCCTCAGCCTCCCAAAATGCTAGGATGACAGGCATGAGCCACCACACACAGCCTGATACTATTTCTTTTATTGTTATTATGTTTTAGAGACAGGGTCTCCTTATGTTGCCCAGGATGGCCTCAATCTCCTGGACTGATCCTCTTGCCTCAGTCCCAAGTAGGTAGGATCGGAGACACATGCCACTGTACCAGGCTGATACTGTCTTTCAATGTACAAACATTTTTAAATATTCATGAAGTGCAATTTGTTTATTTTTTCTTTCATTGCCTGTGCCTTTGGTGTCATATCCTCATTGCCAAATCCAATGTCATGAAGCTTTTGCCCTATGTTTTAAGAATTGTATAGTTTTAGGTCTTCTATTTATGTATTTAATCAATTTTTAGTCAATTTTTGCATATGGTATTAAGGGTCCAACTTCATTCTTTTAACGTGTAGATACAGTTTTCTTAGCATCGTTTGTTGAAAAGACTGTCCTCTCCCCATTGAGTTCTTGGCACCATTGTCAAAAATTATTTGACCATATATGTGACAGCTTATTTCTGGGCTCTCTATTCTATTCCATTGGTCAATATGTCTGTCTTTTGCAGTACCACACCGTTTTTACTGTAGCTTTGTAGTAAGTTTTGAAATTAGGAAGTATTAGTCCTCTAGCTTTGTTCTGCCATGATTTTTTTTTTTTTTGAGACAGAGTTTCACTCTTGTTGCCCAAGCTGGAGTACCGTAGCGTGATCTTGGCTCACCACAACCTTCACTTCCAGGGTTCAAGTGATTCTCCTGCCTCAGCCTCCCAAGTAGCTGGGATCACAGGCAGTGTGTCACCATGCCCAGCTAATTTTGTATTTTTAGTAGAGACAGAGTTTCTCCATGTTGGTCAAGCTAGTCTCAAACTCCCAACCTCAGGTGATCCGCCCACCTCAGCCTCCCAAAGTGCTAGGATTACAGGTGTGAGCCACCGTGCCCTGCCTGCCATGATTGCTTTTTAAGATAAACCTTTATGGAAAATCAGTCCCAATGAAAATGGACAAAACATATTGTCGTTTTGACAGGAAGATGGGAAGAAATACTCCGGGAGGCAGTTGCTGAGATGGATAGATCTAAGTGCTTGGAGGATGATGATGAAGAAATTAATAAAAGGAAATACTACATATTGAGCATCTACTCTGTGTCAGATGTTTTCATAAATCCTCACAACAAACTCTGGGAAGCAGGTACTGTTATCTTCATTTTTCCTGGTAACATTCTCCTCATTTTTCCTGGTAATATTCTCAGAATTATATAGATGAAGTAATTTGCTTGTACCACTAGTAAGTGACAACTGAACCCATGTCATTAAGATTCTAAGGCCAGTCACCATATTGCCTTGATAATGAAACTACCTGAATAAATGTATCAAGCAAGGTCTAATCAGAAGAAAGAAATCACATGAACTATTTGATCAAAGACAATTTAATATAAATAATTATTAACTAGGTTTATAATTGTTAACTAAGTAGCTTAAAGGGTAAAAAGATAACTTTTTGCCCAGCACAGATAAGATGGTGCTGTCCAATACAATAGCTATACACAGCTTTTGAGGGCTTGAAATATAGCTAGTATGACTGATGAACTGATTTTTAATTTTCATTTAATAATTCATCAAAATTTGTATTTAGAAATCATTAGTTGGTAGTTCCACTTCTAGCCAGTATGAAATAATAGAGACTGAATTTACCCTCACATTTGAAACGACTGAATATTGGAGCAAATATATGAAATGGTTTTCAATACACTGGAGAGCAGACAAGCAGAGCAGTGATCCCTGAGAGAAGAGAAGTAAGTGAGGTGAGCTCTAGGATTGTCCCAAATTACTGACTGAAGAGAGTTTCCTGTCTGTGGCACAGGGAATGAGAGGTAGAGCCAGGAGGACTCCTAGAGTTGAAGAGACAGGGCTGAGACTTCAGGGAGCTCAAAGCAGCTAGATTTTGCAGGGAAGAATACCAGAAAGGAGATAACTACACAGAAGGAGAGCTCTAGAGAGCTTTGGTGGGTCACCTTCAAGTACTGATAGGTGTGTCCATATGAGGACACTACCAGAAGCCAAGGAAAGGACTATACAAGAGGATTAAAAGGAACAGTAGCCAACGTACATACAAAACCTGGAAGAGTGTCTGTCCCGAATAGGCAGACTGGAAAACCTCATAATGTAACGTAAATTGATAAGATTATTCGGAAGGGTCTTCCCCTGTAGTGGGGAAACAATGAGTCCTAGGAAAAAACACTGCTGTGCTCCAACCTAACAGATATTAAAAGAAAAACTGAAAAGGATAAAACTATGTCCAAGTAATTTAAAAATCAATTAATTAAAATGGACCCAGAACTAACATTGATGTTAGAATTAGTAGACCAGCATATTTAAAGATTTATTATAATTGTATTCTAAATGGTAAAAAGTTATGTAGAACCATACAAGATATTAAAAAGATGAAAATGAAACTTAGATATGAAAATTATAATTTCTGAGATAAAACACACTGATAGGATTAACAATAGATTAGACACTTCAGAAGGAAAGATAAATAAACTTGAAAACATGTCAATAGAAACTATCCAGTGAAAGAGAGAATAATAAAATAAATATTAAAAAATGAAAAGAGATTCAATGAGCTATTAAACAACTTTAAGCAGCTTAATATATGTGTAATTGTAATCCCTGCAGGAGAGGAGAAAAAACATTTTCAGAAATATTTGCCCATATTTTCCAAATTTGATGAAAGCTATAAACCTACATATCACAGCAGCTCAATGAACTCCCAGCACAAGAAACATGAACAGAACACCATCAAGGCAGGTCATAATCAAATTGTTCATAATCAGTGATAAGGAGAAAAAGTTAAAAAGCAGCCAGAGAAAAAAGACATGAATAAAGGAACAAAGATAAGGTGGTGGAAGATTTCTTATGGGAAACAATACAACCATGAAAGCAACGGAGAAAGATCTTTAAAGAGTTGAAAGAAAGAAGAAAAAGCTGTCATACCCAGTACAAATATCTTTCAAAAACAAAAGTGCCGGTCAGGCACCATGGCTCATGCCGATAATTTCAGCATTTTGGGAGGCGGAGGCAGGTGGATAACGTGAAATGGAGAGTTTGAGACCAGCCTGGCCAACATGGTGAAACCCCATCTTGACAAAAAATACAAAAATTAGCCAGGCTTGGTGGCAGGTGCCTGTCATCTCAGCTACTTGGGAGGCTAAGGCATGAGAATCGCTTGAATCCAGGAGGTGGAAGTGGCAGTGAGCCGAGATCATGCCACTGCACTCCAGCCTGGGTAACACAGTGAGACTCTGTCTCAAAAAAAAAGTACCACCTCACACCCATTTGAAATAGAAAAAAAAAGTGTTGGCTAACCTTGTGGAGCAACTAGAACCCTTGTGTACTATTGGTGGGAATGTAAAGTGGTACAGTCTTTCCTACGGAAAACAGTATGGCAGTTCCTTAAAACATTAAAAACAGAACTACCATGTAATTCAGCAATATCACTTCTGAGTGTATACTCAAAAGAATGGAAAGGCAGGATTTTGAAGAAATATTTGTATACTGGTGGTAATGGCATCATTATTCACAATAGCTAAAATGTGGAAGCAACTCAAGTGTCTACTCTTGGAAGAACTGATAAACAAAATGAGTATATACATACAATGGAATAGTAAGCCTTGAAAAGGAAGGAATTCTGATATATTTTAGAACATGGATAAACCTTGAGTACATTGTGCTAAGTGAAATAAGTCAGTTATAGAAAGACAAATACTGTATGATCCCACTTATATGAGGTACTAGAATGAGTCAAATTCATAGGAACAGAAAGAAGAATGCTAGCACTTAGGGAGGCCAAGGCAGGTGGATCACCTGAGGTCAGGAGTTCAAGATCACCCTGGGCAACATGGTGAAACCCTGTCTCCACTAAAAATACAAAAATTAGCCAGACGTGGTGGCAGGTGCCTGTAATCTCAGCTACTCAGGAGGTTGAGGCACGAGAATCACTTGAACTCAGAAGGTGGAGCTTGCGATGAGCCGACATTATGCCACTGCACTCCAACCTGGGTGACACAATGAGGCCCTGTCTCAAAAAAAAAAAAAGAAAAGAAAAAGAAAATAGAATGCTAGTTGTCAGGGCTGGGAGTAGAGGAGAATGGGGAGCTGTTGTTTAATGGATACAGAACTCTAGTTTTGCAAAATAAGAGCAGTTCTGGAGATGACTGATGATGACTCACAACAATGTGAATGTAGTTAATGCCACTGAACTATACATTTTAAAATGATTAAGATGATAAATTTTGTGTTACATGTAGTTTGCCATAATTTAATTTATTTTTTTTTAAAAACAAGGGTGAAATAAAGACTTTCTAAGCACACAAAAGGTTTAAAAAGTCATCACCAACAGACCTGAATTATAGCAAATGTTGAAAGACATCCTTTTTTTTTTTGAGATGAAGTTTCACTCTTGTTGCCCAAGCTGGAGTGCAATGGTGCAATCTCGGCTTGCTGCAAACTTTGCCTCCTGGGTTCAAGCAATTCTCCTGCCTCAGCCTCCCGAGTAGCTAGGATTACAGGCATGTGCCACTATGCCTGGCTAATTTTGTTTTTTTGTTTATTTATTTATTTATTTTTTATTGCATTTTAGGTTTTGGGGTACATGTGAAGAACATACAATATTTTTAGTAGAGACAGGGTTTCGCCAGGTTGGCCAGGCTAGTCTCAAACTCCTGACCTCAGGTGATCCACCGGTCTTGGCCTCCCAAAGTGCTGGGATTACAGGTGTGAGCCACCAAGCCTGGCCTGAAAGACATCCTTCAAGCAGAAGAAATGACCCCAAATGAAAATATGGATCTATATTAAAGCAATAAAGAACACTGGAAACAGAAACTTCATAGATAAATATATATTATATTTTTCTTATTTCATAAATATCTTTAAAAGATAATTGACTAAGCAAAAATAGTAACAATGCATTGTGGGCTTTATAATTTATGTGTAAGTAAAATATGTGCAAACAACAGCATAAAGGCCAGGAGAGAGGAAATGTAGGTATACTATTGGAAGGCTCTTATATTATTTATGAAGTGATATAATATCACTTGAAGGGAAACTACAATAAGATATATATATAGCTTGAACCCAGGAGGTCAAGGCTACAGTCAGCCATGATCAGGCCACTGCACTTCAACCTGGGGGACAGAACAAGACCCTGTCTTTAAAAAAAAAAAGAAAAGAAAAAGACCATCAGACTGGATAAAAAAACAGGACCTAAGTGTATGCTGTTCACAACAAACACACTTTAAATACACAAACCAGTGAAAAATAAAGGGATGGAGAAAGATATACCATGTGTAGTGGACTCAGTGGTGGCCCCAAAGATATGTCTATGTCCTAATCCCCAGAACCCTGTAACTATTAACTTACATGGCAAAACATGTGATTAACTTAAGGCTTTTGAGAGGAGCTTGTCCAGGTAGGCCCTAAATGCAATCACATGTATCCTTATAGCAGAGAAAGAGAAGTAACTTAGCTACACTAACACAGAAGAGAAGGCAATATGAACATGGAGCAGAGAAAGAGAAGGAGCTGTAGCCACAAGCCAAAGAATGCTGACAGACACCAGAAGCTGGAAGAGACAAGGAACATATTCTCCCCTAGACCCTATGATGGAAGTGTGGTCTTACCTATACCTTGATTTTGGACTTCTCACCTCCAGAACCGTGGGAGAAGATTTTTTTTTTTTTCTGAGACAGAGTTTCACTCTGTTGCCCAGGCTGGAGTGCAGTGGTGCAATCTTAGCTCACTGCAACCTCCGCCACCTGGGTTCAAGGGATTCTCTTGCCTCAGCCTCCCAAGTAGCTGGGACTACAGGCACGCACCACCTTGCCCAGCTAATTTTTTGTATGTTTAGTAGAGATGGGGTTTCACAGTGTTAGCCAGGATGGTCTCGATCTCCTGACCTCGTGATCCACCTGTCTCGGCTTCCCAAAGTGCTGGGATCACAGGCGTGAGCCACAGCGCCCAGCCAAAAATTTTTTTAAGCCACCAACATTTCAGTAATTTGTTATAGTAGCCACGGGAAACTAATAGATCTAGTTAATTAATGCTAACACCAGATACAGGAAAGACAGATGACTATGTTAGTGACAGACAAGTAGATTTCAAAGCAGCAACTATCACAGTAGGATGATAATAATAAAGGGGTCAATTCATCAAGAGTACATAACAGTCCTAAATGTTTGTGTACTCAACAAAGCTTCAAAATACCTGAAGTAAAAAGTGTATTCAAGTAATACAAAGTATGTATTCTGATGTCAATGGAATTAAATTATATTCTAATAACAAAGATAGCTGGAAAATCCTCAAATATTTGGAAGCTAAATGGCATACTTAAAAGAAAACATGAATCCAAGAAAAAATCAAAAGGGGAATTGGAAAGCATATTTAACTGAATGAAAATGGAAATACAATATATTAAAATATGAAATGCCATAAAGTGATATATAGTGGAAAATTTATAGCACTACATTCATATGTAAGAAAAGGAAAAAGATTTCTGATCAATGACATCATTTCCACATTAATAAATTGAAAAACTAGATCAAATTAAGCCAAAAGTAAGAAGTAGAAATTGATAAAATCGAAAACAGAAAATTGTTAGAGAAATTTAATGAACCCAAAAGCTGGTTCTCTCAGTTAATAAGCAAAATTTATAAAACTCTGGCTATGTGGATTAGGAAAAAGAGAAGACACAAATTACCAATATCATGAATGAGATAAAAATATTAACAGATTCTACAAATATTAAAAGGTTAATAAGGGGATATTATAAACACATTTATATCGATAAATTTGAGGAGTTAGATGAGATGGGCTAATTGCTTGAAAGATACAAACTACTAAAGCTCATTAAAGTAGATTATAGCTATCTATCTATCTATCTATCTATCTATCTATCTATCTATCTATCTATAAATACATACAGACAAACATACAAACATGAATACCCCAAACCTATCACAGAAATGGAATTTGTAGTTAAAAAGCTTCTCACTAGTAAACTGCAGTTTAGTAACTTCAGACTCAGATGTTTACACTGGTTATCACTACCAAAAACTTAAGGTTTGAAATAACATCAATTTTACCCAAACTCTTCCAGAAAATTGAAAGGAGGAAGTATTTCTAGCTTATTCTATGAGGACAGCATTACCATGATACTGAAGCAAGACAGATAAAACTACAAACCAATATCCCCTTGTGAACTTAGAAACAAAAAACTCCAACAAAATCTTAGCAAATAGGCTGGGTGCGGTGGCTCATGCTTGTAATCCCAGCATTTTGGGAGACCAAAGTGGGCAGATCACCAGGTCCGGATATCGAGACCATCCTGGCTAACACGGTGAAACCCTGTATCTACTAAAAATACAAAAAATTAGCCAGGTGTGGTGGTGGGCACGTGTAATCCCAGCTACTCGGGGAGGCTGAGGCAAGAGAATCACTTGAACTCTGATGGTGGAGGTTGCAGTGAGCCAAGATCCCACCACTGCACTCCAGCCTGAGCGACAGAGCAAGAATCCATCTCAAAAACAAAATAAAATAAAAAAACTTAGCAAATTAAATCCAGCAATACAAGCATATAAAAAATATAAGAGGTCTAAAAAAACAGTAGAGAGAATGACTAAGACCTACTATTTGATAGCACAACAGGTGACTATAGTCAATAATAACTGTACATTTAAAAATAACTCAAAGAGTATAACTGAATTGTTTGCAACTCAGTGGATAAATGCTTGAGGGGATGGATACCTCATTCTTCATGGTGTGCTTATTTCACGTTGCATGACTATATAAAAACATTTCATGTACCTCATAAATATATATACCTACTATGTACCCACAAAAATTAAAAATAAAAAAATACATCATGTGTAAGTGTGGTGTATATCAGGAATGCAAAGTTAGTTTACATTTGAAAATCACTCAATATAATTGACCATATTAATAAATTAACAAAGAAAAGCCATGGGCTCATCTCAATAGATGCAGAAAAATCATTTGACAAAACCCAACATCTATTGCTAGTAACAACTCTCAGCAAAATAAGAGTAGAAGGAAACTTCCTGAACCTATTAAAGTGCATCTGTGAAAATCCTATACCTAACATACTTAATGGTGAAAGACTGAATGCTTTCCTTACACAATCAGTAACAAGTCAAGGATGTTTTCACCTCTTAGTCTTAGTCAGTTTTGTGCCGTTATAACAGAATACCTGAGACTGGGTAATTTATAAAGAACAGAAATTAATTACTGATAATTCTGAAGGCTGTTAAGTCCAAGATCAAGTCAGTGGCATGTTAGAGCCTGACCTCTCTGCTGTCAAGATGATGCCTCTAACACTGCATCCTCTGGAAGAGAGGTATGCTATGTCCCCATGTGGCAGAAGAGAGTAAATCCACTCCCACAAGCCCTTTTTATAATGGCATTAATCCATTGAGAAGGCAGAGCCCTCAAAACCTAAACATCTCCTAAAAGGCAGCACTTCCCAACACTGCTGCACTAGCGATCAAGTTTCCAACACATGAATTTTGAGGGATGCATCCAGACCACAGCAAACATTGTATTGGAGGGTCTGGCCAGAGAAATTAGACAACAAAATGCAATAAATGCTCAAAAATGATAAAGGAAAAAGTACAATTCTCTTTACTTGCAGATAACTGCTCATATGCAGAAAATCAGTTACAATCTAAAAAAGTTCTAGAACTGAAAAGTGAGTTTAGCAAGGTTGCAGGCTACATCATTAATGTCGTTTAAAATTTCATTTCTATATACTAGTATTTGACAATTGAAATTTAAATTTAAAAATACCATTAAGGTCAGGCATGCTGGCTCATGCCTGTAATTGCAGCAGTTTGGGAGGCTGAGGTGGGTTGACTGCTTGAGGTCAGGAATTCAAGACCACCCTGACCCACATGGTCAAACCCCATCTCTACTAAAAATACAAAAATTAGTTGGGTGTGGTGGCACGCACCTGTAGTCCCAGCTACTCAGGAGGCTGAGACGAGGGAATCACTTGAACCTGTGAGGCGAAGGTTGCAGTGAGCCAAGATTGCACCACTGCACTCAAGCCTGGGGATCATACCACTGCACTCCAGTCTTATATTCAAATGTTCATAGAAGCTTTATTTGCAATAGCTACAAACTGGAAAGAGCCCAAATGTGCATCAACAGGTAAATGGATAAATTGTGGTATAGCCATACAGCAAAATACTATTCAGCAAAAAAAGAAATGGACTATTGATATATAAAATAACATAGGTGAATCTGAAAATGATTATGCTCAGTGAAAGAAGTCAGAAAAAAGTGATGTATGATTCGATGTGTGAATCAAAATGTATAAATTTTTGTTGTTGTTGTTGTTTTTTTTTTTTTTTTTTTTTTTTTTTTTTTTTTTTTTTTTTTTTTTTTTTTTTTTTTTTTTTTTTTTGAGATAGAGTCTCACTCTGTTGCCCAGGCCGGAGTACAATGGTGTAGTCTCAGCTCACTGCAACCTCTATCTCCTGGGTTCAAATGATTCTCCCACCTCACCAAGGTAGCTGGGACTACAGGTGTGCACCACCACACCTGGCTATTTTTTGTGTTTTTAGTAGAGACAGATTTCTACCGTGTTGTCTAGGCTGGTCGTGAACTCCTGACCTCAAAGTCATCCACCTTGGTCTCCCAAAGTGCTGGGATTACAGGTGTGAGCCACCGAGCCCAAGCAAAACATATAAATTCTTAAAAAACACAAAGTAGGCCAGGTGCAGTGGCTCACCCCTGTATCCTAGCACTTTGGGAGGCCGACATGGGAGGATTGCTTGAGTTCAGGAGTTTGAGACCAGCCTGGGCAACACAGTGAGACCTCGTCTATACTAGATTGTTTTTTTAAATTAGCCGGCCATGGTGTGCATGCCTGTAACTCCCGGACACTTAGGAGGCTGAGGTGGGAGGATCATTTAAGCCCAGCATGTCGAGGCTGAAGTAATCCATGTTTGTGCCACTGCATGCCAGCCTGGGTGACAAAGTGAGACCCTTTGAGTATCAAAATAAGAGTGTACACTTAAAATATGTGCAGTTTATTGTATACCAATCACACTTCAGTAAAGCTGTTAAAAAGAATTGACCAACACAGGTATGTCCAACTGACTTTTGACAAAGATGCAAAAGTAATTTGGTAAAGTATGAGAAAAGGCTAAGGCCTGACAGACTTTGCCAATATAAAAGACACCATGAGCGCTTTTAAGATTCAGTTTACTACTTACATGGAGAGTGAAAAGAAGAGTAGCCAAATGTGCCAGCTCCCTGTGGTCCTTATCCCACACGCCAAAAAGGACTACATCAAAACATAAGGGACCGCTTATCCTCTTGTATACTGAGAAGATCACAAGTTCTGCCAAGATTCAGATAAACTGCAGGTCAAGTCTTTGTCTGTGTGGTCTGTGTTGCCAGGTTGCCATAACAGAGCTGTTCCTCTACACATAAAAACCTCAGACCCTGGGATTTGAACAGGTTTCTCTGGGCAGAGTTATTCCTCACATGCTCCTGGAGTTCTCTGCAAGAGAGAAAGCACATCCTGTGTGGCTTCAGATGGGGAAGTCTATGCCTGACCTCTCTGGACTCTGTCCAACACATGCATTTTTCCTGTTGTTTTGCTCTGTTTCCTTTCCCTAATAAACTGTAGCAGTGAGTAAAACCTCCTATATTGACTCTTGTGACTCCTTCTAGTGAGTCACAACTGGGGTGGTCATGGGACCCCAGAAACACGGGAATTTTCTTTTCAACAAATGGTGCCGGGAAATTTGCGCATCCACAGGCAGAAATAAACAATAAACCTATTCCTGAACCTCATACTTTATACAAAAATTAACTCAAATTCAATCTTGGATTTAAATGTAATACTATAAAGCTTTTAGAAGAGAACACAGGAGGCTGAGCATGGTGGCTCACACCTGTAATCCCAGCACTTTGGGAGGCTGTGGTGAGTCAATCATTTGAGCTTAGGAGTTTGAGACCAGCCTGGCCAACATGGTGGAACCCTGTCTCTAAAAACATAAAAATTAGCCGAGCATCATGGTACATGCCTGTAATCCCAGATACTCAGGAGGCTGAGGCAGGGGAATCACTTGAAACTGGGAGGTGGAGGTTGCAGTAAGCTGAGATCGCACCACTGCATTCCAGCCCAGGCGACAGAGTGAAACTTCATCTCAAAAAAAAAAAAAAAAAAAGAAAGAAAGAAAGAAAGAAAAAAGAAGAGGCTGGGCATGATGACTCACGCCTGTAATCCTAGCACTTTGGGAGGCTGAGGTGGGTGAATCATGAGGTCAGGAGTTCGAGACCAGCCTGGCCAACATGGTGAAACCTCGTCTCTACTAAAGATACAAAAAAATTAGCCAGGTGTGGTGGCAGGCACCTGTAATCTCAGCTACTCGGGAGGCTGAGGCAGGAGAATCACTTGAACCCGGGAGGCAGAGGTTGCAGAGAGGTGATATCGCACCACTGCACTCCAGCCTGGGCAACAGGGTGAGACTCTGTCTCAAAAACAAACAAACAAACAATTGAACTTATGGAGCTAGAGAGTAGAAGGATGGTGTCTTGGTGTGGTGGCTCATACCTGTAATCCCAGCAGTTTGGGAGGCTAAGGCAGGTGAATCACTTGAGGTCAGGCATTCGAGACCAGTCTAGCCAACATGGCGAAACCCCATCTATAGTAAAAATACAAAAATTAGCCAGGCATGATAGCACATGCCTGTATTCCCCGCTACTTGGGAGGCTGAGGCAGGAAAATCACTTGAACCCAGGAGGCAGAGGTTGCAATGAGCCGAGATCTTGCCACTGCACTTCAGCCCGAGTGACAGAGTGAGACTCCATCCCCCTGCCAAAAAAAAAAAAAAAAAAAAAGAGAGACTTCCAGTCTGGTTAGTTACATTATGTTCTGGTTTTAACAATGCACTATAGTTACAGAAAATGTCACTAATGGAAGAAGCTGAGTGATAGGTACATGGAACCACTCTACTATTTTCAACTTCTTTTGAGTGGATAATTATCCCAAAGCAAAAAGCTAAAAATTTATAATTTAGCCAATAAAAAATGTTAAGTATACTTGGAACAACTTGAGTATGTGAGTCCATATTTTCTTTTCTTTTTCTTTCTTTTTTTTTTTTTTTTTGAGATAGAGTCTCCCTCTGTTGCCCAGGCTGGAGTGCAGTGGCACAATCTCGGCTCACTGTAATCTCCGCCTCCTGGGTTCAAGTGATTCTCCTGCCTCAGCCTCCTGAGCAGCTGGGATTACAGGCATGTGCCACCACACCTGGCTAATTTTTGTATTTTTAGTAGAGACGGAGTTTCGCCATGTTGGCCAGGCTGGTCTCAAACTCCTGACCTCAGGTGATCCACCTGCCACTGCCTCCCAACATTCTGGGATTACAGGTGTGAACCACCATGCCCGGCCAATCCATATTTTCAACTGTAAATTTTATGAAATCTAAATACAGATCAAGAAGCCTAGGAAGCCTAGGCTAGGGGGGAAAGGGAAGGGGTTGTAGTCATTAAAACTTGGGAGAAGGGCTCCATGGAGCTAAAACCCATACTTCTGAAAAGGGGTCATCTGCTTACTGGTACTGAAATCTCTGAGCTTGGAAGAGGGTCCCTGTGATGCTGGGACCCAGACTTCTAACGAGGGGCACAGGCTGTTGGTGTTGTCTATGAGCGGGGTATGATGAGATTGGTTCTTTCAAGTGATGGAAAAACTGCAAACTGGACTCATTTGATGCTATAGGAAGGACTTGCTCTTTCCAGGGTAAAGAGGCAAGGTTGGGATGGTGCTCATAGGAACCACAAGCAGACAGGACAGGCAACCCACAGTCAGCAAACACCTCAGAGCAAGTCCTTTTCTCCTTCAGCTTTGTAATCTCCCTCTCCTGCCCTCATTGGCAGAAGCTAACACAAAGCCAGCAGACAAAATTGACTTGTGGTTTGCAGTGTCCTATTGCTAGCATCACAAAGTAGGGTATAGAAGAGTGAGTTTGGGGCTGGGCACAGTGGCTCACTCCCGTAATCCCTGAACTTTGGGAAGTGGAGGCGGGTGATCACTTGAGATCAGGAGTTCGAGACCAGCCTGGCCAACATGGTGAAACCCTGTCTCTACTAAAAATACAAAAATTAGCCAGACGTGGTGGCAGGTGCCTGTAATCCCAGCTACTCGGGAGGCAGAGGCACGAGAATTGCTTGAACCTGGGAGGCAGAAGTTGCAGTGAGCCAAGATCGCACCACTGCACTCCAGCCTGGGTGATAGAGCAAGACTCAGTCTCAAAAAAAGAAAGAAAGAAAGAAAAGACAAAAAAAAGAATGGATTTGGAGCTGAGACAATAACCTAATAACTGGCAAAATACAACAGTGGCAAAGCCACTTAGCTATTCCCCAAATATCAGCACTGCCTTTTCATCATGCTACATTTTGGTAGTGAGGTGGCTCTGTAGATAGGACCTTATGACAGGTATTTGTGACATTCAGGCCAATCTAAGAAGCCACTCTTTCTCGTTTCCCATGAGTTGACTGGTTGTCAGCATCCATGGTGACTTTGAATGCCATATGTTGAAAGTGACAGAGCTAGTGTTACTGTAACAGATACATAATAATTCTCTAGACACTTGGGCACTCCTCATAGTTGCCATGAGATTGCTAAGGAGGTTTTAAAATCCACCAGCAGGGAGCTCACAAATGCTTATCGAAACACTACTCCCAAATACATGCCACCTTCAACATAAGATGAAATATTCCTTTTACCTTTCAAACTTAGCTTATTAGCTGAGAAAATTGATACTCTTAAGAGTTTTAGAGCATTTATTCATGCATCCTAAATTGGAGAATACTTAGTATTGATAATACTTCTGATGTAATATTGCAATTATGTTATAATAACACACTACTAAACTTGTAAAAATATCATGTGATTTTCTGTAAAATACACTCGGTGGGGAGTGGGCAATAGGGATGAATTCCAGTGCCTCTGTCTTTACCAGAACGAAAGTGCTGTGTTTTTTAAAAATGATGCAGTATGAAATTACTAGCAAGAGGCCATCTTCAGACTCTAATTAAAGTCACATGTTAACACACAAATTTCAACTTCCACCAGCTCCTTCATTCAACAAAGGTGTAAAAAAAGATGGGGTTTTCCTAAGGGAATGATCCTTAGGCACCAATCCTAGAGAAAAAAAAAACGATGTTTAAAATTCTCTCAGCTATGGGGGCTAGATTCAAAGGAGATAAAGGAAGATTTTTCTGGGTTAGTCAAAGAGCAGTTGCTTTAAAATCTCCCATCCTTTTGTAAAAAAGGAAGCCTAGACCCTCTGCAACAAAGTCATATGTTTACTTAAATTCCCTTTTAGGTTGTTTAAATTTATTTAAAGTTTAAGTTTTCTGCCTTTAAATTTTGAAATATCATGAAGAAATCAGGTCAAATATGTTTTGAGAAAGGTAACCGACAACCTCTCGTGAAGATCATGTTGAATGCTGGCTCAAGAGGCCAGAAAGTGAAGAGGAGGGAGCCACAGCAGTGGCTCAGAGGACTGGTTGGAAGGTCTTCCAGACCTCAGAGATCTGCTTCCCAAGGGACAGATGTTCTGGAAGACTAGTGAAGATGTCTTAGAGAGAAATTTGCTGCTGCTGCTTCTTTCCCTTCCTCTCAGTCAAGTTTCCCTGGTAGCAGAGAAGGGGAGTGATTGACAAAGGGACTAGAAAGGGGATTGGGGTGGCTTTGATGACTAAGGACAAGCATCGGGAGGGCTGTGACACAGTTACCAGGTGTGGGAGAGCAGCAGGCTTGCATGAACACGTGGGCGCATGTGTGTGTATGTGTGTGTGTGCCTGCTCCCTCCTTCTCTCCTCTTCCCCACTCCTCCTACCTCCTTCTCTTCTCTCTCTCTCTCCCTCTCTCCCCTCTCCCCTTTTCTCCCTTCTCTCCCTCTCCTTCTTCCTCTCCCTCTACCTAGGCACATGCTGACATACCTTGATATAAACTTGAACTCCCTGAACCCTGATCCTACCAAGTGCAATGCTTTGCTATGCTCACTTTACATTCACTTGCTTGCTTTCTCCTGAGACATCCCTATAAAAACGTTTGCTACTTGTTTGCCTAAGATATTACCTCCTTTTTAAGTGTTATCAACCCCCAGTTCTCTCTTCTAAGTTAGGCTCAAAGGAATGATATATAGTTGTCGTTTACATATAATAGAATCAAAATTTACAAAGTTGTGTAAAAGTACACAAAATACATTTATTTTAATAGAATTCTGTACCAGTAGAAGTAAACAGGTTTACCCACTGAAGTTTAAGGGGCAATCAAGTCACTCAGAGATCAGTGTGGATTAAGGCATGCTAAGTGATTAAACTATTTGTATCTGAGACTAGCTGCCAACCTCCAAAATATTCCCCTCAGTAGCTTTCCACTTATCCTTGAAATTCTCACTAATTCCCAACACAATCATAGCTCACTGCAGCCTCGAACTCCTGGGCTCAAGGGATCCTCCCATGACATCTGGCAGAACCTTCCTTTGGAAGGCAGGACTTTCCAAAGAGATACAAATAGGTTTCCAGGGTCTTGGCACAAAACAGTGAAGTAATTTATATTTATGATAAATGCTTTGGTATAGTCCCTGCCTAACAACTGAGCAGCAATTAAAGCTCTCTGAGCTTTGGTTTCTTCATTTGTTTAAAAAAATTCTCTCTCTTCTCTGTACCTGACATCCATTTTGTGGGGTCCTTGAGCAGCTGGCATTAATTATCCAATAAGATGCAAGCTGACAAGACTGAAGGTGGTCTCTCTTCCTGTGATATTTATATTTTAATAATAGTATCTCAATAACTTATATCTAATGGATATTTGTGAGCTCTCATCTAATCCTCCCACTAGCTATGTGTGGGAGCCTAATTATACATCTATCTTACTGACAGGGAAATGATCAAAGAGAGGTTTAAATGACCTGACCACCATTATAGAACAAGTCAGTGGTAGAACAAAGATCAGAAATCACATTTTCTGCCGGACATGGTGGAAGGATCATTTGAGCATAGGAGTTCAAGACTCAGTGAGCTATGATAGTGCCTGTGAATTGCCACTGCACTTCAGCCTGGGAAATATTATAAGACATCATCTCCAAAAAAAAAAAAAAAAAAAGAAAGAAATAATATCTCCCACTCCTAGCTAATGCTTTTCCCTAGGGGTGAGCATTTTCAGCCTCTGCGTTTCTGGACCTTCCATGGTTTGTTTCTGATGATTTGGACAGAAGAGCAGGCAATTCCAGTCTTGCCCTGAGCATAAAACCACTAGCATTGACCCTAGTTTATTATTATGGCACACTACGTCCTTTGCCTCACTTACAGATCATCTTCCTTGACTCTGGAACCCCCTACCAGTCCTTCATCGTCTGGCTAGAGACTTTTCCAGGCAGTCTCTCCTGATCAAAACCACTGTAGATTCCTTCTTTCCTCAAATTAAATCCCCTCAGCATCTGTGAATTCATAACCCTCCACTAACTGGGCTTTTTTGCGTGTGTGTTGGTGGTGGGTGGTAGGTTCCATATACGAGTTTTTAGGGAAAAAAGAAAAGTTACAAAATAACAGACTATTAGAGGTTTCGTTGAACTGCCAGATTTTAGGCAGTGACTGGGATTAATACATGTTCAGTTCAATTTTATCCATTTTCTCTCTCTATCTCAACTTCTGAGAAGTGATCACTGATAGTAACAGGGTTGACCTAGAGGCTCTTCAAGATCTTCAAAGGAAGAGAAAATCAATCGTTGCATTTGGGGACATTCGTTGTCACAACACTCTCCAAAGGTGACCTGGGCATGTCTGATAACTGCATTTTTCATCCATTTGACAAATAAAATTCATCTCACAAAGGATCAAAGTCCTGGGATGCTGAGAAGGAAATTTGCATAGGAATTTCAATACTGAAAAGGTCAGAGATCCATGAGACTAGCTAGCCCTGGGGAGTTCTGAAGCCCTTGTTCTAAGGAAAGGAAATGAAATGGGGTTCTCTTTCATTTTGAATGATGATGAGATGACTTACGATAACAAGTCTCACTTCAAAGCGATGAGCTATCCCATCTGAGCTTCAGCTGCATTAAAATTGATGGCTTCAAGGACCAGAAAGATATGCTTATTAGTTGCATGACTGGAGAGTTACAGGGCTATCTACTTTTTGGAGGTAAAACTCTTTTGGGTACCCTAAGCAAAGTAAGGTAGCACATTCTGCTTAACTATAGAGAATCATTTCTGAAGTCATATATACTAAGATATACTTCAGATATCTATGCCAGCCTAAAGTTTTCCAAAATAGTTCAGTTCAACAAATAGTTCTCAAGTGTCTATTGTCCAGGCACTGTGCTGGTTGCTGGAGATGCAGAGTTATTAATAACAAGTTTTAAGTGTCAGGCATTACTCAGAGTTTCTTACTATGTAAGACCCTCTGTCAGGTGCTTTAGATACATCATCTCATTTCATTCTTTCCATTACCCTGTGAGATATTCTTAGCCCCACTTTATATAGTCTCTAGCCAGATCATGAAGGATCCGTAGGGGGTTCCACAGTGAGGAAGAGGATATAAACTAGGGTCGATGCTAGTGGTTTTATGCTTAGGAAAAGGCTAGGATTGTCTTCCCTTTTTCTGTCCAGATGGTCAGAAACAAACCATGGAGGGCTCAGAAATAGAGCAACTGGAAATGTTCACCTCTAGGGAAAAGCACTGGCTAGGAGTGAGGAGATATCACTTTACAGGTGAAAAAAGCAAGTCATACAAAGGTTAAATAATTTGGCCAGGTGCAGTGGCACATGCCTGCAATCCCAGCGCTTTGGGAGGCCAAGGCAGGTGGATCACCTGAGGTCAGGAGTTCAAGACCAGCCTGGTCAACACGGTGAAACCCTGTCTCTACTAAAAATACAAAAAATTGCTGGGTGTGGTGGTGCATACCTGTAGTCTCAGCTACTCGGGAGGCTGAGGTGGGAGAATCACTTGAACCTGGGTGGCAGAAGTTGCAGTGAGCCAACATCGTGCTACTGCACTCCAGCCTGGGCAACAGAGCAAGACTCTGTCTCAAAAAAAAAAAAAAAAAAAAAGAAAGGAAGGTTAAATAATTTGCCTAAGGTTACACAGCCAATATATAGCAGAGATAGAACTTAACCCCAGTTCTGTCTAACTCCAAACTCCATGATCTTAACCACTATACCATACTGCCTCAGATATTAATACATTTTAAGACCCTCATGGTACACTAGCAGGCACATACACAATGAGACATTTTTTTTGAATTACTATGCTAAATACTAAGATAGAAGCATGCCTAGGATGCTGCAGGAATACAGAGGATGTGCCCTTGGGAAGTAGCACTGCATATGGATTAAGAGCACAGACTCCAAAGCTGTAACTGCCCAATGGGTTCTCCTGCCCACAGTACAGGCAAAACTAGACCACAGCATTGCAACAGAGAAAGAGTTTAGGCTGGGCACATGGCTCATGCCTGTAGTCCCAGCACTTCGGGAGGCCAAGGCGGGTAGATCACTTGAGCCCAGGAGTTGGAGACCAGCCTAAGCAACATGGCAAGACCCTGTCTCTACAAAAAAATACAAAAATTAGGCTGGGCACGGTGGCTCATGCCTGTAATCCCAGCACTCTGGGAGGCCAAGGCAGGTGGATCATGAGGTCAAGGGATTAAGACCATCCTGGCCAACATGGTGAAAACTCATCTCTACCAAAAACACAAAAATTAGTCAGGCATGGTGATGCGTGCCTGTAGTCCCAGCTACTCAGGAGGCTGAGGTAGAAGAATTGCTTGGACCTGGGAGGTGGATGTTGCAGTGAGCTGAGATCATGCCACTGCACTCTAGCCTGGCGACAGAATAAGACTTCATCTCAAGAAAAAAAAAATAGCAGGGTGTGATGGCACATACCTGTGGTCCCAGATACTCAGGAACTCAA